>JASAMW010000370.1:0-22200 GCA_030247985.1 Epsilonema sp. ZAB3_2
GCAACTATGCACGTTTTGGACTTGGACGTTTTATATATACACTCATAGACGTTTGTGCACGTTTTGGGGTGGGCCTAAAGTGGGCACGGGCAGGGGCACGGGCACGGGCATGGGGGCCTAAAGCGGACGGCACGGTCGCGGGCATGGACAATTAGTGTTATTTTGGACGAATTGCGTTCGATTGTTGATATAAATGGCTTCCAGGCTGTTCACAAGACACTTTTTAATGCTGCTGAACACAATATTGTTTTATCATCTTTAGAGTGAAACTTAGTGAGTGATGCATTAACAACTATATATAGTGTACTGTAGTAACAGGAAGAAGAAGTTGCATGAAAACTTGAACGGTTCGTAGTCTTTTTTTTGCTCTGCTGTTTTCTGCAAATGAAAACATTTTAGCAAGTAAATTGTCATGTGCATAAATGCTGCTGTTAGCTAAAGAAACAAGGGAAAAAATGGGTCAGACTAGAACCCAAACCCAAACTTGCTAACTAAAACCAATACCCAAACCCACGCCAACCAAACCCAGATGCATGTACTTCAAGAACAGAATCTATGCACTAATTCATGTACTCCTATAATACTGTCTTTATGCTTTATGCAAATTCAGCAAATAAACAGTATGCAGAAACTGTTGCCAGATGCCCAAAAGGGTTGCCAGCTGCGCAACAGAGGTGCCACATCTGCGATAGGGTTGCCAGATGCTCTAAAAATTTCCAGATACGCTAAAGGGTTGCCAGATTTGCGATAAAGTTGCCAGATGTGCAATTTTGCCTGCACAAGGGTTGCAAGATTTGCAAATTGACTGCCAGATGTGCAACAGGGTTGCCACATATGTGATAGGGTTGCCAGATGCGCTAAAGGGTTGCCAGATTAGCGATAGGGTAGATGCAAAGTATGTTTGCTGCCAGATGTGCAAAAGGGTTCCCAGATCTGCAAAAGGGTTTCCAAATGTGTAGTAGGGTTGCCAGATGCATAGAAAAATCTTCATTATTGCTGCAAAGTTACAACGGGCTACTGGTTTGGCCAAAATAACGCTAATTTGCCCATGCCCGCGACCATGCCCGTGCCCGCTTTTAGGCCCCCATGCCCGTGCCCGTGCCCCTGCCCGTGCCCGCTTTTAGGCCCTCTCCACGTTTTGCCTTTGCGTTTTGCGTTTTGTTTCTCCGCGTAATGATTATTACGGAAGGGGAGATACGTACGTTGCATGATAGGCAAGAATGTACATACATACATACATACAGGCGTAGTAGCCAATGGGCACCCATGTAGGAGGCGGAGCCTCTTCTCGTTACGCGCTCACCTATAGTAGCCGTCACTCACGAGTTCGGAATTAGCCCACCCACCCACCCAGGGTTAGGCTTTGCACAATCAGGTAGCGGTTAGGTTGGTTACGGTTTCACAAGCTCAGCTTCCGCCCTTTTGTAGGTGTTTTCAACTCCGGATTTTGGGCAGACAACAAGTTTCACAGTTCAACGGAGACTCGAGAGTTGGCCAGAGACGCGCAAGCTGCGCTTCTGAGTTCTAAGGCGGCCAACACGTGTAAAATTTACACAAGGTGGTGGGAGCAATTCGTCGACTTTTGCAAGCGGAACTCAGATCCCCCACTGCCCGCATCCCCGAGTTCTGTCATTCTCTTCCTGCAGTCGGTAAAGAACCGGGAAGCCTCGCAGTCAGCGCTCGGCCAAGCACAGGCGGCCATAAGCTGGCATCACCAATTGGCAGGGTCACAGGACCCTGCCAAACACCCGGTGGTAAGGCAACTGCTGGAGAGCTTCAAGAGGCACGCAACAGCGCCAGTGCACAAGACTCCAGCTAGCGTGCAGCACCTACAACAGCTTCACGCCCGTTTTCTGTCGGACAGCTCCCTGAAAAACTTGCGCTTGCTCACCATGTCCCTACTTCTCTTTGGGGGTTGCCTAAGGCTGGATGATATCATCGACCTGAGACAGCGTCACGTCCAGGTGCTAGGCGATCATATCCAGCTGTTCCTGCCAAAAGCGAAAACGGACCAGTTTAGAGAAGGCAACTGGAAGTTTATCCCCAAGGCTCAATCCACGAGCCTCTGCCCAGTCGAGTTTTTGACCAAGTGGCTTAACTCAGGCGCGGTTGGCAAAAGCCTGGAGGACCCGATCTTCCCCATGCTGACTTGTCAGAAAAAGCCACTCTCAAAAACATCGTACCGTGAATCACTGAAGGCGGCCCTAAAATCGTCCAATCTGCCACCGATTACCCCACACTCATTCCGGGCGGGAAGTGCGTCGGAGGCGATAAATAATGGGGTCGACCCAGCGGACTTGAAAGAATTAGGCTTGTGGGCATCCGACGCTTCCGTACAGCGCTATGCGAAAAGGGCCAAGAGCAAAAAGCTTGCAGTGGGCAAAAAGCTCGGCCTATAGCCAATTCTGGATAGATGTACAATAGGATGCACTGACCGTTCGTTTTACTGTACATGTATGTGCGTGTGTTTCTATTTACAGGCACCAGAAGAACCGGCTAGAAGAAGCTACGCACAAGCTACATTCAGGAACAGTACATATACATACATAGTACGTAGATCTGACAAGCTGTTTGATTCGCACACGTGTAAGTACGTTTAGTAGTGTGTTTTGCGGTACGTGGCTATTTCGCCACTGTTTCATGGTACCTTGCTGTTGCGACTTACTATTTGGCTACGGTCATTGTGCTACTTTCACTTGCTACTGTATTATACTATGCATTATGCTTATGATACACACCTCTCAACACTTCCGAATAAAGGACTACTCATCCAACTGTATACTAGACTATCTGTACATACATACGGAGACCGTAATAGATTTATTTGCGGTACGCAGTTTAGTAAATAATCACTTTTGCGAACAGCATACAGGGTGTATCAGAATTTACTCTCCGGATGTTTGTTCTTATACCTTCACAACGGAGCATTCGATTTCAGCACGCTCTTTTGTATTTTTTGAAGCTAAGGCTTCTGCAATTTAGCAGGCAAAATTTCAGCCCCATAGTCCCTCTATCAAAAAAGTTATGAAGGCTCAAACTTTTGGGCACAGAAATTTACGTTTTTTTCACTATGGGGGCAAAACCTGGGACAAAGTTAGCACTCCACAGCTGAGTTTTCAATTTTTCTTCATAATACCTACCGCAGCAGATTTCGTTCTGCCGTATCCTGCGTAGGATATTGAACATGTTTTGAACATGTATTAGCTTTGGGATGGTAGAATATGCTCTCCATTGCGGTACAATTGTAGGGGGTGGGGCTAAAAGGCGGACGCGGACACGGACGCGGACGCAGACGCTGGGTTAAAAGGCGGACGCGGACGCGGACGCTGGGCTAAAAGGCGGACGCAGAAAAAGCAGACGCGGCGCAAGATTTGCATCCGCATCAGCCTTTTAGTCCAATCTGCTGACTCTTCTTTCTACCACTTTGGTGGGTAATGGGCAAAAAAGCGGACGCAGAAAAAGCGGACGCAATATTGCATGTGCTAAGGATAGGACTTAGGCTTTAGGCTTAGGCTTAGGTATTGGATGCAGAGGGGTAGGCCTCAGCCTAAGCCTAAGCCTAAAGCATAAGTCACATCCTTTTGAAAGAACACAACTTGCTTTATTTGATCACATTGTGAAAGAAATTCCCCGTAGCGATGTACAGCAGTACCCTGATCAGATAGTAGTGACTGCTGAGCATGGTGGTTACACATGCAATGTTGCGTCCGCTTTTTCTGCGTCCGCTTTTTAGCCCATTACCTACCAAAGTGGTCGAAAGAAGAGTCAGCAGATTGGACTAAATGGCGGACGCGGATGCAAATCTATCGCCGCGTCCGCTTTTTCTGCGTCCGCCTTTTAGCCCAGCGTCCGCGTCCGCGTCCGCCTTTTAACCCAGCGTCCGCGTCCGCGTCCTGTGTCCGCGTCCGCCTTTTAGCCCTACCCCAATTGTAGGTAAATCCTTCACTTCTGAGGTCAGCATTTTTGAGCTGTTTTGAGCCGCTTCCTGTTGTCCTAGAAAGTTGAAATTTTGCCTGCGTAAACGTTGAAGCCTTGGCTACATACTGAAAAAGACCGCAGTAAAAAATGACGCTCCGTTGTGAAGTTATAAGCACAAACACCCGGAGAGTAAATTCTGATACACCCTATATTTTGGTTACAAATTATAATAAATTATACAACGAGGCGGTAGAAACGAGAGACAAAATATTTTATTATTTTCTAAAAATAATGATAAATTTATGCGAGATGATGTTATTCAGTAATTAGAAACTAATATTCTGAATAATTTATGCGAAAACAATGAACGGGCAAAGACGGAGGAGATCATTATCCAAGAACTTTTATCACTTATTTATAGGCTATAATTTATATCATATCGATCGGACATCAGATCAGGGGAAATTGATCAATTTCTCACCAGTTGACCCCGTATTTATCTTCCGGTCGATTCTTTTTTTTTTGTGGCCAGATTCATTTCGTGGCATTAGAAAAAGAAATGGCTGATTTTGATGTGATCGAAGCAGAGGAAGATTCCTATGACGGAAATGAGGATGTTCCTTCCCGTCGCCTTCGATCAATCGTGAACCTATCGTCATTCGTGGAGCGGGCAGCATGACTTTGTGAGTAAAGAATGTCCAACTGACTATGGACGAAATGCGGTAACGCGATTGGGGTTGTCGATAGCGACCCCGCGGTATTAGCTGGTTTGTAATCGGGGTGTCTGCGGGGTCGTCGACCTTGTTTAGTCATCTGGGTAGCGGAAAGGAGCGAGTGAAAAGAAGAATTGACAACAAATGACGTCGACGAACCCGCAGACACCGATCCACACGTCTGTTCACTAAATACCGCGGGGTCGCTATCGACCAACCCAATCGCGTTACCGCATGTCGTGAATACTTTAAGTTATGCCGCGTTCAGATTTGAGATGGACGTCTGACTTGAAAAAAGTCTGTCAGCTGTCCATGCTGTTACTTCGTACGTACAAATGTACGTCTCTAATCTGAACGCGGCATTATTCCAAAAAATTACGAGTGTATGCAATGCAGGTATGCATGTTGTACTGCCGCGTTCACCAGACGTCCGTAAATCCGTCCGTCCGCTCGTCAACCCGTAATGTATCCTCCGCCCAGGAACTTACCCCCACGTCAACGCGTATAATGGGTTGATGACGGGAATGTACTACGGATTTACGGACGTCTGGTTAACGCGGCAAGTTACGTTAATGTACCCTAGCTTACTATTTGCTGCTTGCGCTCTTTGCGCTATTATTTCTGGGCTGTCGCCACGTAGGCGTTCGCTGGCTATATCACCAGGCAAACATCAACGTCATGAGTTCACTCAGGCTGCTCTCATAGCACAGTGTAGCGAAACATTTTGTCGCCTTTGGGTGAACTCGTGACTTTGATGTCTTCGGCTGGCCGTGGATCGTAGATGGACTTATTTCGCGTCCACTCAGAAATCCTAGCGCAACTAGCGAAATAGTGCGAACCCACCAAGAGAAAACTCTTTCCTCTCAGTTGACCGACTGACTAGCGGATGGTTTGTCGCGACAGATTCGGTCTGAGTAGTCGGTTTGACAGCGAGTTTCCTTCTCAGTTGACTGGGCGAGTGGCGGTAGAAGAATTGACGGACACGATGGCTCACAAACGCGATTCGAAGTAGACCATGCCAGTTTGGCGTGGCTCTTTTGCGGTCTCCGGCGTATTCTGCTGTTGTACTCTCGGCTGCTCTTTATGGCCGTTGTTGTCCAGAGTAAGGTGCAGCACAACACTTGGAAAGTGTGTAGAGTCATAGGGTACTATGGGTAAATCCGGCCACCTTTGGGGCTGCATCCCTCAGCAACCAATGAACCGATTGAGACAAAAATCTGACATTAAATTGGTTCCTTGAACTCTCTCTTTCAAATAAGCTAAATATTCGGTTCATCGTTTGCTGAAACAGCAAGTTCAAAGGAGCTTAGGTGCGGGTTTACCCGCACACACAGTACCCTTCTTCTGCTAATGCCATATATACTTGCGATATCGTACGTGTTACATTATGTAGACAAGGAGTGCATGGATAAGTGTTTCTGGATCGGAAATTTGTCATCATACAATAAGGTACAGGCGGTACGTGTATATTGGTATTTATATATTACATTTTTGGATGGTACCTGCTTGAGCATTTTGGTTAGCAGTCTGTATTTTTGCGTTGTGATTTTATTGAGCTGGTTCATTGGAGGTTGACCAGAAGGAAATGTGACTCCAGTAACATGATGGAATACGTAAGCCCGCTGTCAACAACGGATGAAGTCCTCGCAAACAGGGCTACGCACACGTATAGCGCTTTTTCTTGAAAACTCATTGATTCTAACCCTTAGCGATTATCAATGTCAGGTCTGTTGACATCGCGTTCTGTCAGTATACTGTCAAGAGCAGTGGTCCGTATACGGGTTTGGACGGAATTTGACACGTCCTGATGTCAGATTGTGTCAGATCTGGCACGTATCTCGATGTGAGGTCTTGTCAGATCCTGACACGATTCGTGAGGTCTGTGTCGCGCCCGACACGCCACGTCGAGGTTGTGTCAGACGGCGAGAAAAAACAAAAGAAGGAAAGAAGAGCGGCGCGACGTGCGCGCGAGGAGGAAAAAGGAAGGGTGCATGGAAAGCAAAAAGCTCAGTGAGTGACGATAATGCCGAGCATTAAAAAGAACATGATATTCAGTACCCCTACAATGCATAGCACCTACTATGCACTCAGGCACAGAAAGGAGAATAATGTTGCAGAGCGCTCTCTCTGGCAAAGTAGGCCTCAGACACTTTGTCCACTATGCAGATTCCGACTTTCCGGACTCGTCAATCAGCTTTCACTTCCACTTCTACCGCGCCGTCCATTTGTACAATTTCTTAAAATCGACATCGGCTCCACTCTTTCTGCCCCCTTGTCCACGCACTTTTCCTGAAGGTAACTCATTTATCGGACTCTTTATCGAGCAAATTCCCGCTCCTGGCCTGCCTTTTCGATATTTCGAAATAAACAAATATTTTATTAATTCGTCGATGAAAAGAAAATTGCAAGTTCCTTTCTTTTTTCGTTTCTTTTTTTGCGCGCCACGCGCACGATGGAGCACGTACTCCTAGGTGCAGCTGAAGCGGAGCGCGAGCTCTAGGAGTACGTGCTCCGTCGTGCGCGCGGCGCGCAAAAAAAAAAAGAAACGAAAAAGAAAAGGAACTTGCAATTTTCTCATCGACGAATTCAATAGATTTATTTCGAAATATCGAAGAGGCATGGCCATAACGGAATTCCTTGAATCAAGAGACGTCGAACGATGGTAAGATTGTGCAGGAAAAGTGCTTCGCACAAAGGGGGCAACAAAAGGGCCTACCACCCGATTTCTGAATTTTCAGGAGATTCTCAATGGAACGGCGGCCTGGAAAGTGAAGCGGAAGCCTCAACAAGCACGAAAATCGGATGCTGCATCATCAACAAGGTGTCTAAGGTACATTTCCAGAGAAGCACTCTACAACATTATTCTCCTTTCTATCTGAGTGCATAGTACGGCAGTAGTTCGGCAAGATTGGCAAAATGCGGGAGCACGGGTGCCCAAATAATATGGCAACAGGATACAAACAGTGAGTTAGGTACATGAACGCGTTATCCCGTTTTCAACGTACGCATACACAGGGTAAACAGGGGTAAATGTGGTGCAGCGCTCAAACTACGAGATGCGTCCAACATGCTCAACGTGTAAAAAGTCTAAAGTACTGCAGTAGCTGTCCATGCTTGGCAGGGTGAATGGAAAGCAAGCTCAGCGAGTCCCGATAATGCTGAAACCAGAATATGCAAATTCAGGCTAATGTACAGAGCTTCTGCGCATAACGTTCTTGGCAAGACAATCGAATTGAGAAACACGTTTTGAACGTACTACTAGGAGTGCACATGGGGGTCAATTCGGACAACGTTGCACGGGGCGGGCCCAGCAGGGTAAAATGGGATAAATTTGGAACACGTTGTGAAAGTGGCAAACTACAGGATCCTTTCATGACATGGCAGCTGTACTAACATTTTGCAATTTTGTTTTCCCCTTTTTTTGTTTTGAAATTATGCGTTTTTTTGAAATTGTAAATAACAGGGTGCAGCGGGGTAATGTGGACCGTGTTTTCAAAGTGTGAATGCAGGGTACGTAGGCAAGGCAATTCTCACGTGACATATCGCTCTATTGCAGTCTCATCAAACCTTTTTTGCAAAAAATTACAGAAAGATATGGTTTCGCGCACCTGAGACATGCACTGTATGCCTTTCATGCTACTGGAATCGTGGAAATTTCTTCCACTCATACAGCTATGCGCAGCTAAATTTGTGCAAATGGGAATACAGGTACACCAGCTTGGGACAGTTCAAAAACATGGCACACATTTACCCCTGAGTTACTCTGTTCTTCACACGTTGGAAATATTGTCACTTTTATCCCACTGCACCCTGTTATTTACACTTTGAACCTTTTTGAGTTTTCTGAGTTTATCTCATATTTCATTCTGTGGTCCACACTTACCCCCGTTTACCCTGTTTATGTGTCGAGTTGACGAAATATTGTCCACGCTTACCCAGTGCACCCTGTTTAATTTACATTGCGACTTTTTTGTCTAATCAACGTTTTCTGAGTTTATCTCATTTCTTCTGTGATCCACATTTCCCCCTCTTACCCTGTTTATGTATACGTTGAAAACGGGGTACTCATTCATGCCGCTAACTCACTCTACCCTGCTGTTTTGCACCCGTGCTCCGCATTTTGCCAATCTTGCCGAACTACTGCCGTACGTGCTATGCATTGTGGTCTGAATTTTCATATTCTACTTAGTGCTCGGCATTATCGTCACTCACTGAGCTTGCTTTCCATGCACCGTTCCTTTTCCTCCTGCGCGCGCACGTCGCGCCGCTTCTTCTTTCCTTCTTTTGTTTTTTCTCGCCGTCTGACACAATCTCGACGTGGCGTGTCGGGCGCGACACAACCTCATCGAGATCGTGTCAGATCTGACAAGACCTCACATCGAGATCGTGTCAGATCTGACACAATCTGACATCAGATCGTGTCAGATTCCGTCCAAATCCGTATACGGACCGTATACTGACAGTATACTGACAGAACACGATGTCAACAGACCTGACATTGATAATCGCTAAGGGTTAAAATAGAATAAGTTTTGCAAGAAAAAGCGCTATACGTGTGCGTAGCCCTGTTTGCGACTTCATCCGTTGTTGACAGCGGGCTTACGTATTCCGTCATGTTACTGGAGTCACATTTCCTTCTGGTCAATCTCCAATGAAGACCCAGCTAAATAAAATCACAACGCAAAAATACGACTGCTAACCAAAATGCTCAAGCAGGCTACCTGCAAAAATGTAAAGTATGTAGAAATACCAATATACACGTACCGCCTGTACCTTATTGTATAGATGACAATTTTCCCAATCCAAAGCCTTGTCCAGTGCACTCCTTGTCTACATAATGTAACACGTACGATATCGCAAGTATATATGGCATTAGCAGAAGAAGGGTACTGTCGTGTGGGGTAAACCCAGCCACCTAAGCTCCTTTGAACTTGCTGTTTCAGCAAACGATGAACCGAATATTTAGCTTATTTGAAAGAGGAGAGTTCAAGGAACCGATTGATGTAATGTTTGTCTCAATCGGTCCATTGGTTGCTGAGAGATGCAGCCCCAAAGGTGGCCGGATTTACCCCATAGTACCCTATGACTCTACACACTTTCCATGTTATGCTGCACCTTACCCTTTTATTGAGACAGACAACAGGCCATAAAGAGCAGCCGAGAGTACAACAGCAGAATACGCAACCGCAAAAGAGCCAGCGCACCGAAACTGGCATGGTCTTCTTCAATACGCCGTTTATTCGAGCCATCGTGTCCGTAAATTCTTCTACCGCCACTCGCCCAGTCAACTGAGAAGGAAACTCGCTGTCAAACCGACTACTCAGACCGAATCTGTACACAACAAACCATCCGCTAGTCAGTCGGTCAACTGAGAGAAAGGAAAGAGTTTTCTCTTGGTGGGTTCGCACTATTCGCTAGTTGCGCTAGGATTTCTGAGTGGACGCGAAGTAGTCTTGGATCACGGCCAGCCGAAACATCAAAGTCACGAGTTCACCCAAAGGCGACGAAATGTTTCGTTACACTGTGCTATGAGAGCAGCCTGGGTGAACTCATGACGTTGATGTTTCGGCTGGTCTATAGCCAGCGAACACCTTACGTCACGACAGCCCAGAAATAATAGCGCAAATAACGCAAGCAGCGAATAGTAAGTACGTACATAACGTAACTTGCCGCGTTCACCAGACGTCCGTAAATCCGTAAGTACGTCCGTCCGTCAACCCATTATACGCGTTGACGTGGGGTTGGGTTGACGGACGGACGGATACGTTACGGGTTGACGAGCGGACGGACGGATTTACGGACGTCTGGTGAACGCGGCAGTACAACATGCATACCTGCATTGCATACACTCGTAATTTTGGAATAATGCCGCGTTCAGATTAGAGACGTACATTTGTACGTCCGAAGTAACAGCATGGACAGCTGACAGACTTTTTCAAGTCGGACGTTCATCTCAAATCTGAACGCGGCATAACTAAAGTATTCACGACATGCGGTAACGCGATTGGGTTGGTCGATAGCGACCCCGCGGTATTTAGTGAACATGTGGATCGGTGTCTGCGGGTTCGTCGACGTCATTTGTTGTCAATTCTTCTTTTCACTCGCTCCTTTCCGCTCCCAGATGACTAAACAAGGTCGACGACCCCGCAGACACCGATCCAAAACTTCACTAAATACCGCGGGGTCGCTATAGACAACCCAATCGCGTTACCGCATTTCGTCCATAGTAGTTGGACATTCTTTTCTCACAAAGTCATGGTGCCCGCTCCACGAATGACGATAGGTTCACGATTGATCGAAGGCGACGGGGAAGGAACATCCTCATTTCCGTCGTAGGAATCTTCCTCTGCTTCGATCACATCAAAATCAGCCATTTCTTTCTAATGCCACGAAATGAATCTGGCCACAAAAAAAGAATCGACCGGAAGATAAATACGGGGTCAACTGGTGAGAAATTGATCAATTTCCCCTGATCTGATGTCCGATCGATATGATATAAATTATAGCCTATAAATAAGTGATAAAAGTTCTTGGATAATGATCTCCTCCGTCTTTGCCGTTCAGTTGTTTTCGCATAAATTATTCAGAATATTAGTTTCTAATTACTGAATAACATCATCTCGCATAAATTTATCATTATTTTTAGAAAATAATAAAATATTTTGTCTCGTTTCTACCGCCTCGTTGTATAATTTATTATAATTTGTAACCAAAATATAGGGTGTATCAGAATTTACTCTCCGGGTGTTTGTGCTTATAACTTCACAACGGAGCGTCATTTTTTACTGCGGTCTTTTTCAGTATGTAGCCAAGGCTTCAACGTTTACGCAGGCAAAATTTCAACTTTCTAGGACAACAGGAAGCGGCTCAAAACAGCTCAAAAATGCTGACCTCAGAAGTGAAGGATTTACCTACAATTGGGGTAGGGCTAAAAGGCGGACGCGGACACGGACGCGGACGCGGACGCTGGGTTAAAAGGCGGACGCGGACGCGGACGCTGGGCTAAAAGGCGGACGCAGAAAAAGCGGACGCGGCGATAGATTTGCATCCGCGTCCGCCATTTAGTCCAATCTGCTGACTTCATTCTACCACTTTGGTGGGTAATGGGCTAAAAAGCGGACGCAGAAAAAGCGGACGCAACATTGCATGTGTAACCACCATGCTCAGCAGTCACTACTATCTGATCAGGGTACTGCTGTACATCGCTATGGGGAATTTCTTTCACAATGTGATCAAATAAAGCAAGTTGTGTTATTTCAAAAGGATGTGACTTATGCTTTAGGCTTAGGCTTAGGCTGAGGCCTACCCCTCTGCATCCAATACCTAAGCCTAAGCCTAAAGCCTAAGTCCTATCCTTAGCACATGCAATATTGCGTCCGCTTTTTCTGCGTCCGCTTTTTTGCCCATTACCCACCAAAGTGGTAGAAAGAAGAGTCAGCAGATTGGACTAAAAGGCTGATGCGGATGCAAATCTTGCGCCGCGTCTGCTTTTTCTGCGTCCGCCTTTTAGCCCAGCGTCCGCGTCCGCGTCCGCCTTTTAACCCAGCGTCTGCGTCCGCGTCCGTGTCCGCGTCCGCCTTTTAGCCCCACCCCCTACAATTGTACCGCAATGGAGAGCATATTCTACCATCCCAAAGCTAATACATGTTCAAAACATGTTCAATATCCTACGCAGGATACGGCAGAACGAAATCTGCTGCGGTAGGTATTATGAAGAAAAATTGAAAACTCAGCTGTGGAGTGCTAACTTTGTCCCAGGTTTTGCCCCCATAGTGAAAAAAACGTAAATTTCTGTGCCCAAAAGTTTGAGCCTTCATAACTTTTTTGATAGAGGGACTATGGGGCTGAAATTTTGCCTGCTAAATTGCAGAAGCCTTAGCTTCAAAATACAAAAGAGCGTGCTGAAATCGAATGCTCCGTTGTGAAGGTATAAGAACAAACATCCGGAGAGTAAATTCTGATACACCCTGTATGCTGTTCGCAAAAGTGATTATTTACTAAACTGCGTACCGCAAATAAATCTATTACGGTCTCCGTATGTATGTTCAGATAGTCTAGTATAAAGTTGGATGAGTAGTCCTTTTATTCGGAAGTGAGGAGAGGTGTGTATCATAAGCATAATGCATAGTATAATACAGTAGCAAGTGAAAGTAGCACAATGACCGTAGCCAAATAGTAAGTCGCAACAGCAAGGTACCATGAAACAGTGGCGAAATAGCCACGTACCGCAAAACACACTACTAAACGTACTTACACGTGTGCGAATCAAACAGCTTGTCAGATCTACGTACTATGTATGTATATGTACTGTTCCTGAATGTAGCTTGTGCGTAGCTTCTTCTAGCCGGTTCTTCTGGTGCCTGTAAATAGAAACACACGCACATACATGTACAGTAAAACGAACGGTCAGTGCATCCTATTGTACATCTATCCAGAATTGGCTATAGGCCGAGCTTTTTGCCCACTGCAAGCTTTTTGCTCTTGGCCCTTTTCGCATAGCGCTGTACGGAAGCGTCGGATGCCCACAAGCCTAATTCTTTCAAGTCCGCTGGGTCGACCCCATTATTTATCGCCTCCGACGCACTTCCCGCCCGGAATGAGTGTGGGGTAATCGGTGGCAGATTGGACGATTTTAGGGCCGCCTTCAGTGATTCACGGTACGATGTTTTTGAGAGTGGCTTTTTCTGACAAGTCAGCATGGGGAAGATCGGGTCCTCCAGGCTTTTGCCAACCGCGCCTGAGTTAAGCCACTTGGTCAAAAACTCGACTGGGCAGAGGCTCGTGGATTGAGCCTTGGGGATAAACTTCCAGTTGCCTTCTCTAAACTGGTCCGTTTTCGCTTTTGGCAGGAACAGCTGGATATGATCGCCTAGCACCTGGACGTGACGCTGTCTCAGGTCGATGATATCATCCAGCCTTAGGCAACCCCCAAAGAGAAGTAGGGACATGGTGAGCAAGCGCAAGTTTTTCAGGGAGCTGTCCGACAGAAAACGGGCGTGAAGCTGTTGTAGGTGCTGCACGCTAGCTGGAGTCTTGTGCACTGGCGCTGTTGCGTGCCTCTTGAAGCTCTCCAGCAGTTGCCTTACCACCGGGTGTTTGGCAGGGTCCTGTGACCCTGCCAATTGGTGATGCCAGCTTATGGCCGCCTGTGCTTGGCCGAGCGCTGACTGCGAGGCTTCCCGGTTCTTTACCGACTGCAGGAAGAGAATGACAGAACTCGGGGATGCGGGCAGTGGGGGATCTGAGTTCCGCTTGCAAAAGTCGACGAATTGCTCCCACCACCTTGTGTAAATTTTACACGTGTTGGCCGCCTTAGAACTCAGAAGCGCAGCTTGCGCGTCTCTGGCCAACTCTCGAGTCTCCGTTGAACTGTGAAACTTGTTGTCTGCCCAAAATCCGGAGTTGAAAACACCTACAAAAGGGCGGAAGCTGAGCTTGTGAAACCGTAACCAACCTAACCGCTACCTGATTGTGCAAAGCCTAACCCTGGGTGGGTGGGTGGGCTAATTCCGAACTCGTGAGTGACGGCTACTATAGGTGAGCGCGTAACGAGAAGAGGCTCCGCCTCCTACATGGGTGCCCATTGGCTACTACGCCTGTATGTATGTATGTATGTACATTCTTGCCTATCATGCAACGTACGTATCTCCTTCCGTAATAATCATTACGCGGAGAAACAAAACGCAAAACGCAAAGGCAAAACGTGGAGAGGGCCTAAAAGCGGGCACGGGCAGGGGCACGGGCACGGGCATGGGGGCCTAAAAGCGGGCACGGGCATGGTCGCGGGCATGGGCAAATTAGCGTTATTTTGGCCAAACCAGTAGCCCGTTGTAACTTTGCAGCAATAATGAAGATTTTTCTATGCATCTGGCAACCCTACTACACATTTGGAAACCCTTTTGCAGATCTGGGAACCCTTTTGCACATCTGGCAGCAAACATACTTTGCATCTACCCTATCGCTAATCTGGCAACCCTTTAGCGCATCTGGCAACCCTATCACATATGTGGCAACCCTGTTGCACATCTGGCAGTCAATTTGCAAATCTTGCAACCCTTGTGCAGGCAAAATTGCACATCTGGCAACTTTATCGCAAATCTGGCAACCCTTTAGCGTATCTGGAAATTTTTAGAGCATCTGGCAACCCTATCGCAGATGTGGCACCTCTGTTGCGCAGCTGGCAACCCTTTTGGGCATCTGGCAACAGTTTCTGCATACTGTTTATTTGCTGAATTTGCATAAAGCATAAAGACAGTATTATAGGAGTACATGAATTAGTGCATAGATTCTGTTCTTGAAGTACATGCATCTGGGTTTGGTTGGCGTGGGTTTGGGTATTGGTTTTAGTCAGCAAGTTCGGGTTTGGGTTCTAGTCTGACCCATTTTTCCCTTGTTTCTTTAGCTAACAGCAGCATTTATGCACATGACAATTTACTTGCTAAAATGTTTGCATTTGCAGAAAACAGCAGAGCAAAAAAGAGGCTGATGGTGGACCATTTCAAGTTTTCATACAACTTGTTCTTCCCTGTTACTACAGTACACTATCTGTGGTACTGCTAATGCATCACTCACTAGTTTTCACTGTGAAGATGATGAAACAATACTGTTCAGCAGGCGTAAAAGTGTCTTGTGAACAGCCTGGAAGCCATTTATATCAACAATCGAACGCAATTCGTCCAAAATAACGCTAATTTGTCCATGCCCGCGACCATGCCCGTGCCCGCTTTTAGGCCCCCATGCCCGTGCCCGTGCCCCTGCCCGTGCCCGCTTTTAGGCCCACCCCAAAACGTGCACAAACGTCTATAGAGTGTATATATAAAACGTCCAAGTCCAAAACGTGCATAGTTGCTTTCTCCTCCTCTCCTGTTTGTTGCGATTCGACATACCGTATTTACCTGTGCATAGCCCCCCCCTATGCATAGCCCCCCCCCTATGCATAGCCCCATATTGGCAAAACATAAAAAATGACCCATGCATAGCCCCCCCCCCCCTGTGCATAGCCCCATATGTACTGTACAGTACTGTACAGTACCTGAACTTACCTACATAAGCTGGTCATAAGGTACCCATAGCCACTCCCACACCAAGCTAAGATACCTATAAGCCTGCTTGGGGGTGTATTGTACTAGAATAACCCTGTTTTGACCTCAATTATGCCCTAAAACACGTGCTTTTGACCTAAAAAGTATGCCTCTGCGCACCTCTGAAAAACAAAAAAAATGTCCCATGCATAGCCCCCCCCTATGCATAGCCCCCCCCTATGCATAGCCCCATATAGGACCTCTCAATTTTTGCATAGCCCCATGGGGCTATGCACAGGTAAATACGGTATCCGATGCAAATGCGACAGAAAAGGAAATGAGAAACTGTTGAGAATCAGTTTTTTGAAGGGAGATGGCAGAGGAGGTAGAAGATATGGAAGCTGTGCCTGCTACAGGAGATAGCGGGTCAGATGCTGTCGTTTCAGCAGATGCAGAGAAATCTGTTGCGGTTGCTGATGTACCACAAAACGATGTTGCAGAGAGCAAGAAGGAAGCGCTTTTGAGGCAGCTGAAACGAGAGGTGGGTGAATATTTGCTGCCGTATTTTTGGGTGTAAACAGTGTATAACCCCCATTGGCGTTGCGCTGAAAATTCACAGGCCTATTTGGTGTACGAACTTATTTTATGTAGGTACGTACTGTTCGACTATGACTGAATGATATGTCGTGTGTGTAAAAGAGACCTTTCTTGTTGTGTAGGTGAAACAGATTATGGAAGAGTCGGTAACTCGTCATTTTATTCATGAGGAATCCAACAGCGTGACAGCTTTAGCAGGTTAGTTCAGTAGAGATGAGATACACACATATCCGCCATATGCACAAGGCGATTGGGTTGGTCGATGGCGACCCCGCGGCATTTTGTGAAAGTTTGGATAGGTGCCTGCGGGGTTGTCGACGTCATTTGTTGTCAGTTCTGTTCACTCGCTCCTTTTACGCAATCGCAGATGACTGAACAACGTAGCGTCCCCGCCGGCACCTATCTAAACTTTGACTAAATACCGCGGGGTCGTTATCAACCAACCCCATCGCGACAACGCAACTGGTCCATAGGGCAAAATCATTCATTAGGGTACTGTGGGTAAACCCGGCCACATAAGCACCCTTGAACTTGCTACTTCAGCAAGTGATGAAGCAGATTTAGCTCATTTGAAAGAGGAGAGTTCAAGGAATCGATTGATATCCTACTCGTCTCAATCGGTCCATTGGTTGCTGAGATAGGCAGCCCTGAAACTTAGCCGGATTTTTCCCTTGCCGGGTTTACCCCATAATACACCCTACATACAGTATGTGAATTTGCAGCTTCTGTGGAAGCGTGTCTCGGCAATGGGCTCAAACGGAGAGTGATGGGCCTGTTTGGCACTGTGTCTACCTTCTCTCTTCTGCATAAAATTTCCAAACTTTGTCCCCCCGCTGCTTCTGTACTCAAGATTGTGTTGGAAACGCAGCAGAAGGAATTGAAAGACAAGTAACGACCATATTGTTATTGTGACATGCCGCGTTCCGTATGGTGATAGCCCGGCTTCGAAAAGGGGGGAGAGAAGTAGTAGGACCGAACGGGAATCGAACCCGCTACCCTCGGTCACAGCTGTTGAGTTAGGCACGCAACCACGTGCCGGTCCAAGGATAGATGGCTAATCTTGCCTTACATACCTAGAACTAGTTTACGTATACTACTGGCCTCGGACGCAATTGCCGTACGTACGCAGTATCAACAATATTATGCACGTTTTCTGACTCTTACTTTTGGGAGGGATGTACACACCGGAAACTGGTATTCGCTACTTGCGCTATGAATTATAGCTGATTTTGAGCTGACCCGGTTCTGTTTTTGATCGGTGACTTTAGCGCCGAGAAAATTCGCATTGAGTTTTTCCTGGTGTGTGCATTGTTCACGGACACCCTCAAAATTTCGCATTTCCTGTTCGGTTCATATCAGGGGTCAGCTCGCTACCACTCATAATTCTTAGCGCAAGTAGCGAATACCAAAAGTGCTGTGTTTTTGTTCTCTTTTGCAGGAAATTGTCCGTGGGGCAAAGTTTGGACAAGTTTCGTACTACTGCCGCCAGTCTAAACGAGCTTCCTGTCTCCTGTCGCTATCTCTGGATTCGAGTCGCACTCTTTGAGAAACTCCTGCCTACCATTGTAGAATTTATTATGAAAGAAGCCAGGTAGGTAATGTCGGGTACTGTGGGGTAGTAAACCCGGACACCTAGTATTTCTCAGTAACCATACGACCGATTGAGACAAGTATTCTACCTATCGATTCCTTGAACTCTCCTTTTTCAAATGAGCTACCATGTTCATCATTTGCTGTAGCGCTAAGTTCAGAAAAGCTTAGGTGTCCGGGTTTACCCCATAGTACCCTATAGTCTCATCCAGCGTTATTTAGAAATTGTTTTTCCCTGTGGTGACTGATTTGGTATGCTAGTATGATGGGGTAAAGTCGACAGGGCCAGGGGAGGAGGTAAAACAAGCCAATCCGTTTTCTAGTTCGTGCAAGTGTAGCGACTTTTTGACAGCAATACAACTGGGTCAGTTACTGCACAGGATTGGGTTATTTACCTTTATATTTTTCTCGAGCTCTACCTTGTTCGGCTTTGCCTTCCCCTCATGCCGCGTTCAGATTGGCGACGTACGTTACGTTTGTCAGACGTACGCCAGAAATAGGTACATCATAGAGATGGGCCGAGACTGGATTGTTGCTGAAAACGAGACCGAGACCGAGACCGAGAGTTAGAATTTTTTCCGAGACCGAGATCGAGACCGAGATTAGGGAATTTTGTCGAGACCGAGACCGAGATCGAGACCGAGACCGAGACTAAGTATTGGTATAAAAACTCATGGAATTTCGTTTGTATTTTTTCGGATGGTCGTTTTCTATGAAAATTTTGAGGGCGAAAACAGTAGCGAATAGGTGCTTCACTTCTATTTCCTACATTACATGTTTAAAATCGCCCCGCAGGGAAAATTTTTTCATGATAGGCAGCTAAAATCTCAGCAGAAATGCATAAAAATTGCTTGTGAAAGCACGATTTCAATCTAGTCTCGGTCTCGCCTAAAATAGGCCCTAAAAGTTGCGAGACCGAGACCGAGACCGAGAATTTGAAAATTCTAAAGTCGAGACCGAGACCGAGACCGAGATCGCCAAAAATGACCGAGATTTCCGAGACCGAGACCGAGACCGAGAGTCTCGGCCCATCTCTAAATCATGACGTATGACGTTCCATGCTTCATTGCGGGGCAGGTGCTTCGTATATCGGACGTACCTACGTACCTCACTAATCTGAATGCGGCACCTTTCTTCCACTACGACTAAAATACATCCATAACTTCATTAGTGTGTGTGGCGCATGTTTCAGCAAGTATTATGAGAAGGATGCTTTAATGATGGACTCTGTTCGAGCTAGCATGGTCTCGTCTCTTCTGGGTAAGCCACAGTCTTGGCTAGTGCCATTACATTCGTACGTACATGAGGAAGCATTGAATGAAGTAACGTTGAGGATATGTGAGGGTTTGGCTGGCACACACGTCTATCTGTTTTCTTCTCTAAGGGGGTTGTTAGCTGCACTGAAGATAAGGAATTTCTTTCTACAAATTGTCGGTGGGGGCTGCCTGTTTTTTCTGCGCTCATGCCTTTCCAACGTACGTACATATGCACTGTGTGTGTGTGTAAGCTGCCGCTTATAGTACTGTACCTACTGTGGTACAGACAGTATCGTACGTACTGTTTTTATGCGTATGTACGTAGAAGCCTTTTCGTTGTACCATCTGCTAGATACGTGCAATCAGTAATATAGGCACATTAGCAGTGTGTGTACCTTTGCCTGTGATATCATTTGCTTATGTCTTGTGTTTCCACATGCCTTTTATGACCAAGTGATGAGAGGCGGGATTAGAAGGCGTAATTGAAAAGTGGCAGTGCTGCTTCTACATAAGGGTACTGTGGGGAAACCCGGTCATCGGGTAAACTCGACCACCTAATGCTCCTTTTAGCAAATGATGAACCAAATATAAGAGGAGAGTTCAAGGAATCGATTGAAACTAATAGGCTAATAGTATTCTCAATCGGTTCATTGGTTGCTGAGATCTTGAGATGGGCAGCCCTGAAACTTTTAGGTGGCCGGATTTTCTCGCAACCAGGTTTACCCCATGGTACCCTGCATCAACGGGGATTTTCGTTTGATTAGAAGAAGTGATAGCGTTCGCAGTAGTTGCACGCTATTTTAAAGCTTCCACACCCTTCAACAGGAAATATCGATTTTCAGCCAAAAATCTTACTGTACGTACGTATAAACAACAGACTGTGATGAAGAGCCGAGTGAATAGAGGGAGGTAATAATATATGGCAAGACGGGGCTTACTGTAGGAGCACAGGGGAGACTGTCTATATTTGGCTGTATATTCGCCAATTGCGCCAAAAATTTCTGTGTAGTCGCGAGCTTACCGACTATGGTCTGGCCAGAGAGAGTTGGATATGGGACTCAATCGTACTGAGTAGTTTGCATGTACTTCTGCTAAGTAGGATTATACGAAGCACGGACGAAAATCCGAAATTGTGAATCTGTTTTACGCAACGCGCCTTGAATGTCATAGCCAACTCTTACTGGCCAGACTATATCTTATTTTCACTGATTTTCAGTGAAATTATTGATCGGTGCTGGCGGGGTTACTACTGTTACCTATCGAAAACTTGCACTGAAAATAGGTGAAAAACATCAGAGGGCTTAGATCGCGACCACCCAGAAATGTTCAGCGCAACTGGTGAATATTTGGCTGTACTTGTAGGAAAACATATGAGCATAACGAAGTAGCGGACAGGAATATTACGAGAATGTTGCGTTATGCGACAGTCGTCTCCTCACAGCTTTAGTACATGTCCCTACCTATCAACAGTAGGAAAGATAGTAGCAGAAAAAAATGATGCAAAGGGAAAAGCTTATGCTATATCTATGCTGGATATACGCACGTACTGAAGTACGTAGGTGGATGCTGTATTGAATGCGCCTAGCTTTGAGCCAGTTTTACTGCTAATCAATGCAAGATACCGTTAATAGGATAGTTAAGTTCGGATAGGAGAGGTTGGGTGAGACTTGAGGATAAACGTTTATTAATGCTGTTTACGAAAGAAGAAGTAGGGTACTGTGGGGTAAACCCGGACATCTAAGCTTTTCTGAACTTACCGCTTCAGATCATGACGAACATGATAGCTCAATTGAAAGAGGAGAGTTCAAGGAATCGATTGGTAGAATAGAATATTGTCTCAATCGGTCGTATGGTTGTTGAGATATTTTGGTGTCCACGTTTACCCCCGTGCCCGGGTTTACCCCACCGTACCTTATAAAGTGTGTACGTAGATGCGTGTATTCATGCGTATGATAGAAAAGTTTCCAAGAGCGCTCAGCGGTTAGCAAGCGAAGCTGCTAATCAATCACGGTATGATGCGAACTCCTGCTGGGTCGTCGCTCAGATGCAGATGTAACTGAGCACAGCAAGATTGGGTTTTGACTCGCCCATGCTCTTTTTCTTTGCTAATATTTTCTGCATCGAAGATAGCTTCCAGTTTTTTACTACTGACTGCCCGTCTAGAAAGACGTAGCTGTACGTACTCGTGATTCAGTAATTTGAGGTTTTTTTGCGAATATTTTTTATGGATCTCGAAAAGCTGTAAATCTTCCGGCAGCTTTGTTATGAATAGAGAAAAGCTTTGACAGACTTCTGCTGGCCAATGCGTTAGCTAGCAGGTTCCAGACGTGTGTATATAACTAACAGTGCGCTACACACGTGAGTAAACGCACGGTATGTACAGAAAGTACATGTGCATCGAAACGTGTAGAGGCAACAAACTCACAGTGGTGCACTTCAGACGTGAACTCCGAATTTGAAACCCTGAGTATGCTTCAACATGAAAAATCTCTGAGTTCGCACCGAACTCGCTCCGTTTTTCCAAACGTGCGTGTGAACTGCCGAGTTTTAGCGAGCTCTTGCCGAGCTCCGTTGTTCCAAACGTGCGTGTGAACGGCTATTCTAGTTTTTCATTGTAATTCGAAGACGTGCGAGTAATTGACGTACGTTTTGGCTCAAAACGAAGTCATTCGAAACTCGGAGCGAACTCTCTCGGAGCAAACTCGGAGCTCGTCTGAAGCGCACCAATGAGTTTACTCACCACGTGTGTAGCGCACTACACTACTCTGTCGAATAATTATTTTACATACCTACGTTCCCGTTTGTTGTAGTCGGTCCATGCGCCCTGGAGTACAGCAAGATGAAATCCGGCAACGAGAGCTACTGGACCGATCCCCCTGCAGAAGAGTTGGTGGAGCGGCACCGGCTCAATTCCCGCCCCGCCCTTCCGCCGCCCACAAGCCCCCGCCCCACGCTCCAGGTACGGCGAAGCGGCAGCGTGGCCTCGGACGAACTGCTGCCGCCCCAGCAGAAGACTGCGAATCGGGAGTGCGTGCTGTCCATGCACCAGAACCACAGGCATACGCTGCTCTACGGCAAGAACAACGTGGCCATGTACCCGGTAAG
>JASAMW010000372.1:0-15321 GCA_030247985.1 Epsilonema sp. ZAB3_2
TAATCGAGCAGAATAGTGCGCGGGGTAATTGGGCAAAATAGTGAGCGGATTAGTAATTGCGCAGAATGATGCGCGGGGTAATGAGGGTGTAAGGGTCCTAGTACTAAAACATACGTACGTAATTATTGCACACTGCAAAAGTAACCTGTGTACAGTATCGTAATTATTGAATAGGTAATTGCATGCCCACTAATTGGGTTCTAAACGATCCTGGTCATTAGCGAATGGCCAGCCCTGTGTGTATAGTAGGCGGGGCGTAGCCCGTCTCTGTTCCTCACTCGCACCCTGCACCACTTTTCCTTGGGAGTCTTTTATTTTTCCTTCTTAGAGGTTGGTCGGGCGGCTACCCACCGGTCTTTCCGCGATGGTCAGGCCTAGTAGGAGTAGCTCGCCGTTTCCCCTAGTCAAGCTCTGTACATTGGCACGCTTGTAATAAAGAATCACCTGTAATGCTTGTACCTATTCACGACGTCAACGTAATCTGTATCATATGGCTAATCTACCTACGTACCTCACTGGCTATTTACGCATATCTATTTATTTCCATCAACACTCCATACCATCTAACTATAGAAGAAGAGGGGAGCCATGGCTTGCGGTGGTTGCGGTCAATGACCCGGCTGGGGACGCCGCCGAGCCCGCCACTATTTGTATGCGAGCGGAAGCGCTGAGCTCTCTACTCAGCCAGCCGACTACTGTAAATGCTACTGTAAACTGTACGCACGGCGGTCCGTCCCCGATGTAGACGCGGCCGGCGCGCAGCACGCTACAAGGGGTAATCAGCAGAACAGTGCGCGGGGTAATCAGCAGAACAGTGCGCGGGGTAATCGAGCAGAACAGTGCGCGGGGTAATCGAGCAGAACAGTGCGCGGGGTAATTGAGCAGGATAGTGCGCGGGCTAATGCCGCGTTCAATGGAAGAAAACATTTGCCCGGCGCGCGCTAGGCGTATGTCCGACGCGCGCTTGCGCGCGCCCAGCGTACGCCGAGCGTGGCCATGGGATGTTTGTCCGTGACGTGTATTCCTATTTAGCAGAAGTACATGCAAATTACGCAGTACGACTTGAATGCGACAGCAAACTTTCTCTGGCCAGACTATAGTCGTACACTACACTACATACCGCACCGCTGTTTATTACCTTCTTGTTGCAGTTGTGTGAGGAACAAGTGAAGATAGGTGTCGGACAGAAGTTCCGGGCCGCGAAACACGGAGTTCAAGTTGAACCACTGCATGCCCAGCTTACGTATGGTGAACCAGTGCTCGCGATAATTGCACACGAACGCCTTCTGACTTCTGAAATACACAAACAGTCGCATGTAGTAGAACAGTGCGCGGTAATGGGCCTCTGTAACCACTGGTAGCCACTGGTAACAGTAAGACACATGTAGGGAACTATGGGGTAAAACCAGGCATGAGAAATCCGGCCACCTAAGTTTTAGAGCTGCATATCTCTGCAACAAATGGGCCGATTGAGACAAACATGATATCAATCGATTCCCTTTGAATTCTCCTCTTTCAAATAAGATTTTTGGCTCATCAATTGCTAAAAGTGAAACAGCAAGTGAAATGGAGAGCTAATACGGCGTGGCCGGGTTTACCCCAGTATCCTACATGCCAAATTTTTTGCACATTATGTACTGTATGTTCCCAAATTACCACACGGCACCTTAACCCTTCCCCACCTTTCATGCCGAAAGCCGTCGCGAGCGAGCTTATCTGCGATGAGCGCAGGGACGATTTCGGCAAGCAGGATGGCGAAGGGTTAAAAAATTCCACACACATGGTAAAGAGAGAGACGGTTCATAAATTACGTCGGATCCTGTCGCACGTGAGCAACGCGGTCACTCATGAAGGGGACGAGGCTTAAGCCCCAAACTCGGAGGGCCTCAGAAATCACTTGGACGGAGAAAAAGCCGGAATCATCCATATTCTGAGATTCCTATAAAGTACACACAGGTAATAGTCAACGAGTTGAGTTTTCACTAGTGCGCTACACACGCGGTTCATAAAATCACAGTGAATTCGCTGTTGTAAGTATGCGTGGAGCATAGTCACATGGGAGAATACACCGTGAGATAATGTGAATGGGTCATCAGTCATTGTGTTTGCTGGGGTTTAGCATGGCCCTCCTGTATTGTATTCAGGACTACTCAACTGCAATACGCGATACTAAAGTGCGCGCTAAATGTGATCGCCGTCACTTAGTACGTCGCGCAAATGAGACGCCGCTCATAGTACAGCACCCTCAAATGGGTGTCGCTCAAATGGGTGCCGCTCAGCACAAATTCGCTCAACCGGGTACAAACCTGGCCTATTGACAGGACCAGTTGCGTTGTCGCGATGGGATTGGTCGATAGCGACCCCGCGGTATTTAGTGAAAGCTTAGACAGGTTCCGACGGAGACGTCGACGTCGTTCAGTTCAGTCATCTGGGAGCGGAAAAGGAGCGAATGAAGAGAAAAATTGATAACAATGACGTCGACGACCTCGTCGGCACCTATCTAAACTTTCACTAAATATCCACGGGGTCGCTATCGACCAACCCATTCGCGACAACGCAACTGCTGCATGCATACCCTACCGTAGTCGAGAAGGAAAAATTGCCAGATGAGCCAGGGAATCGAACCCTGGACCTCCTACCCTTGACTACACTACACACCCGGACGACCTCAGTCGAACAATTTTCCCTTTTGAAGATGACAACTATAGTCTGGCCAGTAGGAGTTGGCAGTGGGACTCAAGGCGCGTTGCGTAAAATAGATTCACAATTGCGGATTTTTGTCCGTGCTTCGTGTACTCCCATTTAGCAGAAGTACACGCAAACTACGCAGTACGACTTCAGTCTCGCTGCCAACTCTCTCTAGCCAGACTATAGCCGTACCGTACTTCTTCTTGAAACTGGCGAAGTTCGGGCTCCAGTACACTTCGTTCGTCTTCGTCCAACCGTCTGGCGATATCCGCCAAATCCACAGCCGTGAAGTAGGCTCCTTGCAGCAGAGAATTCAGCGCATGCTGAGCGCACAGGTAGCCTTCTTGCTAGAAAGACAGGCAGCAGAAGAAAGTACACAGGGGAAATCAGGGCCAAGAAAAACCGTAGTCAACTGTTGGGCTGGGTACCATTGAATTCATTCACCGAAATAAAAATCTTCATAGGCCACTCCTATCGCATACCGTATATACCGGTGCATAGCTCATGCATGGCCCCATATTGGCAAAACATAAATGCCCTATGCATAGCCCCAGCCCAGACCCCCATGCATAGCTCTATATAGGACCTCTCCATTTTTGCATGGGCTATGCACTGACTGGAAAATACGGTCGAGTCTGGCCACAGAGAGTTCACCATGGAACTTGGCCCTTGCATGTACTCTTGCAGAGGAGTACGTGAAGTAGGGACAGAAATCCACGTTTCGATTTTACGCAACACGACTTGGCGAGTTCGTCCATAGCGAACTCTCAGTACGTTCCTACGAAGCTCTCTCCCCAAAATAAGGTTAGTACCCGAGTCAAGAATACCTGCTCAAAGAAGATGGAATCCATTTGTGATCTATTTCACTTGAAATCAAAATAAATAAGCTCTTCCTAAAATACACACAAACGTAAGTAGTTCCACATTCTCCAAGAAAACATGGAAATATCACACAGAAACAAATAGAAGGCACTCCATGGATAACCATCCATGTTACGACGCATTCGAAGCAAGCAGCTCGTTTGAAAATAGACTTTTACTGTCGTAATTCTATATTTCCAATATTCAACAAATGCAAAATAACGACTGATGTACCAAAAGCATCGCAACTAATGGCGTGCTATCAATTCACAATTTCACTCACAGGTTATAAATAATTATGATGTAGGCCTACGTAGGTACTGGTTGAATCTGAACAGCACTGTATAGAAAGTTGCACATTGCAGTCTGTTCCCCTCCTACACTGTGTTCAGCAAATCACAATGTCAAGTGTGAATGTATTGTATGTATGAAAAATATAGGCTACCAATGTATCGAATACAATTCCTGACAATATAGGCTATATAGGTAACACATATTTTCTTACGGCTAAGTGATCAACTCTTTTCTCTTTCGTGATGTACTGTAATATGGTACTGTGGGGTAAATCCGGCCACCTAGCACTGCAGGGCGTCCTTCTTTTCTACATGGTGGCCGGATTTATCCCACCAATAAAACCGGCCGGGTTTACCCCATAGGATGACCCTATATGACCTATTGCGATAAGAGATGCCTCAACATCGTGTTTCGTAAAGTCCCGATCTGCCGATGTATCGAACCCACTTGATTACATCGTGATCTGAGTAGTTCAGTTTCGGCTCAAATACCTTCAGGTAGCGAACTTTCAAGCCGCTCGGAGCGAAAGGGACCTACAACAGACAGTCATCAAAAAACCACCTCATGGCTCATTCACAACGGAGACAAAAGCGCCGGGCGCACGTCGGACGAACCTTATTTACGTTAGCGTGACGATGTGTCACTCTAAGGAAACAAAGCATACTATGGGGGGGGGGGGGGCGGATGAATTTTTGCGTGACGTACTTTATGAAGCTCCCCTATCCAAAAAGGGTTACCTCGAAATTCATGGATACTGGCGGTCGATTCCATTTTTTCTTGTCGCTGGTGGCCAGCAAATCGATTTCTGCAGATATCTGAGATTCCTTCATTCCGCCCATGCGCTTGATCCTGCAACATGCGTGCAAAATTCCCTACCCTACACGATCAAGACCGAGTATTGCTGTACACGTTCATGGACATATCATTATTTATGGATTTGCTTGCAACACTCAATATTATGACCGCAGTCCATACTTCTAGCTGTCAATGCAGAACCTACAAATATTTTTGTAAAAGATTTACGCGTTAGCACCAGATACTGCCACCTTGGTTTGAGGATCGTTTCCCCAGCTATATGCCAGTGTGCAATGTAAGATAGATCAGTGCTCATTCACATTGGAGGAGACATGCGCTGGGCGTACGCTCGGCGTATACACGGACTCGACATACAGTATACAAACAGGCCACGCCGGGCGTACGACGAGCGCATTTTCTTCCACTGTGAACGACCCTTGAATAAGTGGGGTATAGGGTACTGTGGGGTAAACCCGAACACGGGGTAAACCCGGACACCTAAGCTTTTCAGCAAATGATGAACATGGTAGCTCACTTGAAAGAACAGTTCAACAAGGAATCGAATGGTAGGGCGGACTCACTTCCAAACGATGGCGTTTTCGCCCGCCTTGTACTTGGCCTTTCCCTTCATACAGATCACTTGCACGCCGCTAGTGTTGGGCGGAGTCGGGATTCGAACCTGCAAGCAACACAACAAACATCACGCACAGCACACAACCACTGCGCCATCAGCTCAAAACGCACCGACGCATGCGTACGTACATGCTATTCACGAGTTGAGTTGTCGTTGAGCCTCGCCGCAAGAAAAGGGGTCAACTTGGCAATCACGCTCAACTCAACCAGTGGATAGGATACGCAACCACAGTTATAGTCGGCCAGTAACAGTTCGCTATGGAATTCAAGGCGCGTTGCGGAAAATAGATTCACAATCACAATTGCTAATTTTTGTCCGTGCTTCGTGTACTCCTATTTAGCAGAAGTACATGCAAACTACACAGGTACGGCTTGAGTCCTATAGCCAACTCTCTCTGGCCAGACAAAACTATTCTAAGTACACAGAAATGGTTGCATGTTGCTCCGGTCCCGAGTTCAAAACAAGCGAGTAGATGCAATATTATGGGATGGCGTGAAACCTCAATTTTCTGGGCCAAGAGCGACGGCTTGAAATTCGACTTCACTACCACTTTCACATCCATTTTCTGTCGTCCGTTCTCGCGCACCAGAGGAATCACACGGAATGGCAACTGAATGTCCTTCGTTGTACGATATCTGCAGTATACACAAGAGAATAGACAGACGCTACAAGGTTACATACAGTCACTAGCGTACTGAGGGGTAAACCCGAACACGGGGAAAACCCGTACACCTAGTATATCTCAGCAACCATACGACCGATGGAGACAGTATTCTACCAATCGATTCCTTGAACTCTTCTTTTTCAAATGAGCTACCATGTTCATCATTTGCTGAAGCGGCAAGTTCAGAAAAGCTTAGGTGTATGGGTTTACCCCACAGTACCCTAAATACTAGCGCGCTCACACGTGGTGAGTAAACTCACGGTGATTTCACCGATATCCCTATGCTTCATCGCATACTTACGGGGAATTCACCGTGAGTTTACTCACCACGTGTGTAGCGCGCAACTGTTGTTTGTCTCTTTTTACCGCATGAGTTCGTACTCTCCATCGGGTGGAATGAAGCTGATGGCGTGCTCGGTCTCGAACTTGCTCAGCTTGACACACTGGTGAAATTGGCAGTCGTCGATCACCACGGACGAACGAGAACTACAGAAAAGCAAGAAAGTAAGAGTGTCACATCCTTATACGCAGTGGCATAGGATACTGTTACTGTATGTAACTGTGCGATTCATTATGAACAAAGTAAACTGAAGAAATTTGGCGAGATCTCGACACTGAGAGCAGCTGGAGACAAACGGTTTTTTTTATTGGAACGGCGAGCTAAAGTTAGCCGTAGAAGTTTGACCGCTGTGCTCTACGTCTTTTATTGGCTGAGAAAAAATTTCAATGGTTCATGAAATTTCTTGTTCGACTATAGTGAACAGCTTTGAAGGGTACCGACACGTGGTCGTCGACGTCATTGTTGTTTGTCTTCTCTTAGCTCGCTCCTTTACTGCTCTTTTAGCGCTCACTAAAATCCGCACGGCAACCTCACGACCACTCAAAAGTCTTATTAGCGCAACTGGTCAATACACATTTCCCTGAACGCCTTGATGCTAAACAAAAAAACAGCACACATAATGTAAAACATACAGTTTTGTAGGATCTTCCCCGGCAGCAGCTTTCTTTCCCTCCAGCGTCAGCTTGTCATTCAAGCCGAATTTACATTCCGGCATCCCGCTCAGATACGATTTCATCGCCACCTTGCCAGCTACGTGCGCCGACAACACCTGACCTGAACAATACATGAAAACACGGTACAGTCAACATTGGTGCGCTTCAGACGTTCTCCGAGTTTGCACCGAGCGAGTTCGCTCCGATGAGCCTCCGAATTCGGAGCGAATTCTGAGCAAAATCGGAGCGAACTTCTGAGTTCACGTCTGAAGCGTACCGTCGACAAAACATTCACTATAGCGTACGCCTGGCGTATCCATCTAATGTGCCCATGCCTTTGCGTGTCAAGCCAAGGATGGGCACGCCAAGCGTACGCACAGCGCATGGCTCAGATAGGGATTGCTCATTGCGCAACCAAGTATTACAGTAGTGTACAGTAACAGTAGCTATCAAAGTATGCATGCAGTAGTATTTATTGTAGTGTAGTGTTACCTTGGGGAGACATGAGCAGATTCACATATTCGATCACGTCTAAGAAGAGTTCGTTTCGTCGATATTTGATGCCTTCGCGACGCCAACCGATCTGCCCCGTCACCTGAGATGTGATCTGAGACTGCTCTTCCTTCGTCTACAAACAAATTAGCCTCATATTCACTGCGCCTATGGACCAGTTGCGTTGTCGCGATGGGGTAGATCGATTACGACCGCGCTGCGGAATTTAGTGTAAGTTTAGATAGGTACCGACAGGGTGGATGACGTCATTTGTTTTCGATTCTTCTTTCCACTCGCTCCTTTTCCTCTCCTAGATGGCTGAACAACGTTGACATCCCCGTCGGTACCTATCTAAACTTACACTAAATAAATACAGCGGTGTCGTTATCGACCAACTCCATCGCGACAACGCAACTGGTCCATAGTCCTGTTTGTAAAACAATACAGGGGAGCCAGGGGAAAATTGACCTAAACCGAACTGATAAACACAAGACTGATGGCGCATTCACATAGGAGACATGCGCTGGGCGTGTACGCTCAGTGTGTCCATTACTCGACATAACATGCAAATGCATGAATAGCCATGGATACGCCGGACGTACCCGAGCCCATTTGCCTCCTATTTGAATGAGCCATGATAACAACAGCAATCGTGACAAACAAGCATGCAAGACGAAAGGGAACACTCCAAACAAACACAGTACATGATCGATCAGGTACTCTACAGAAGTTACAGCTGGACAATAACGACGAATATCTCACCACGGCTCCAGCCTGTAACGCGTGGAAATAGATAACACAACGTACATGACACATGTATGTAGGTAGAGTCAGAGTGCAAACATTACTTTACAATTGATAGCGGCCCTCTGAACCAATAGCTTCCAACAATCCACGCCCACGCTTTTTCCATCATGACGCTCAGACAGAATTTGTGTTCCATTAAGGTCTCAATGCCCTGTTTCGGAGCCAAATTTGAGGCTTCCTCGTAGCCGTTATGTGCAAGATAAAAGTGATCACTTATCATGTAAATATAGAACAACCCTTCCTCTACACGTACACCAAACGGCAGCGCCAAAGCTCTTGTATTCGGCGCAGTACGACACGCCGAAGAACGCCCCAAAAACCACGCGATTTGGGTGTTCCGAAGGAACCACTGGGTATTTTTCAACATGCGGCACACCATTCAACGCGTCTTGACGAGAGGAATCGATCGGTACCTGCGGCGCCTCTCTACGTTGCCTCTACGCAAAGTTATCCAAGAAGAACGTGTTTGAAAAAGTTATCGTTTCAATCAAGAATAGCGCCACGGAGAGGCCGTTTCAAGAGGCGCTCTATGGCTCGTCAAAGAGATCGTGTAACAAGCTTTCGATCGATATCTTGATCTCCTCTCAACTCGCTTTCGTTGGCTCAGGAGAGCCTGGACTAAATTTATCCAGAAGTCCATGCATAGACAGTTGTCCCTGCATAGTACGAAGACGAGCGCAGAGAGCGCGACTGGAGCGGAAACAGCGAACGGAAAACAAGCAGACGGATGATCGTATGGTGTCAGGAAGTGAAAACAGCTGGAATTAGATATCACCAGATACTTCACTAGTAGTACAGGAGTCCATGCTCAGAAAAACAGGGCATTGAGACCTTAAACCTGGTCCCGAAGCGAACGAAGACGTAACGTATTATACGGTACGTTACGTGCATTGTGCTTGAGCGTTATGGTGGAAAAAGCGTGGATGTGCTATATGCTATCCACGGAAAGAAAGTGTTTGTAGCCTATCAACATTTTTCTTTGAAAATCGTGGACAACTGTTTCGCGTGTACTGCACAGACTTTTTTATAAAATGGCATCTTCTAAATAGGGTATCACGGGGTAAATACGGCCGGTTTTATCAGTGGAATAAACCCGACTCCACGAAGAACGACCTTCAGTACCAGGTGGACGGGTTTTTACCCCGCAGTACCCTACAAAACCAAATGAACCTTGCATGCATTACCACAGTGCGAATGCCGTGTTGAGTGATGAAAGTCTTCAGAACTCCCTGATCAGTATTTTGGGGATATCCAAAATCCAATACTTCTGAAACAAAACACAGCAATCTTTTTGCGGTCCATTATAGCCCAGGAGAGGTTAAGGATTTTGCAACCCGAGCAAGACTACTGAATTTCACGCAAAATACGATACGAAGCTGAGATAAGTAATTGATGCTCTTCTATATAGGGTAGCGTGGGGTAAAAAGTCAAACAGACGGGAATTTTGAACATGTAACCGGTATACGCCACTTGACCGAGTGTTGTTGCTTGATTCGTCGTCGTGTCCGAAATTACCCCACAATACCATGACATAAATGTGATACAACATACCGTCGAGTAGTTCGTAGACGAGTACGAAGTTGTTCTTCACGTTCTCCTCGTTCAGTTTGCCAAAATACGAAGACATCGTCTCCGAAAATCGATTGAGAAACTCGAACACCTAAAACGAATGCAGTAGTAGTAGAGGACTGTGGGGTAAACTCGACCGCTTTATTGATGGGGTAAAAACCCGGCCACCGATGTGGAATGAAAAGAGCGAGTGTTTCAGTACTAAAGGTCCGTAGTAAGGTTTACCCCACAGTACCTTACCTTGCCACGCATAAGCCACCTCGGACCCATCGAAATAACCTGCACTACGACTGGAACACAAGTTACTGCAGATCATTTCGATGGGTCCGAGGTGAATGAGAACTCAACTTGTGGATAGTACAAAAGCTACCTATTCCATCTTTATTCACTCACCATTGCGGCGTTGACGTTTTGACGCGTGACGGCGCATAGCCACACGTTTCCACGCTTCACGTGAAAGAAAGACGTGCGCGCAATGTTCGTCACTGGACTGCGCACTTGCTGTCGTGCATGAATCACGTTGACACGAAACGCGTCCACAGCATTACGCCTGAAAAAAGAAAAATACACACGGTTCACATAAGAAAACGCCACGCCATGTGTCAATAGAAAGTAAAATAAAAATGGATAAGGTCGCATTTAGCAGCAAGTGGAACACGTAGTAGCTTTTTCTTGCAAAACTTGTCTATTTTGTGCGCATATTCACTTTGCCCATGGCTACTTGGCTCAAACCAAATAAAATGAGCCTAAAAAACGAGTTTTGCAAGAAAAAGCGCTGCTACACACCTGTTTCGTTCGCTACAACTGCAAAAAATGATGCGCAGGTTTTTACCCGATGTCATCTCGATAAATGCGAGAGATGAGCACCTCTCCTTTGTGATTGTACATAAACAGACCGCCGATCATTTTGCAAACACTTTCGCCTTTCCTTCTGACCAAATACTGCCACTGCCCCGCCAAATGCTGATTCTTGTTGGCTGGTTTCTTCTTTCTTTTCTTCTTTCTGCTTGTTCACGGACTTCTAGAGAGCTTAGGCGGACAAAGGAGTCCACGAATTTATTTTTTTTGTGCGGACACTAGGTATGAGATCTCGAACGGAACGGCTATCTTTCAACACGCGGGAGTTCAAACTGGGGATCTTCTGAGTGAGATATCTCTGCACATGCTCCACAGAAAGAGATGCGGTTTTTTGGAGAAGAAAGAAAAACGATTTCTGCATCATACTCTTCACTGATAATTGGTCTTGACAAATGTTCTTTGTATGCTTTTTAGCTCAGGAACGATGAAGCGCAAACAAACGAAGGTCAAAAAGCTGTCCAGTGGATCATCCCAGTTGTGATTTTGTACCACACTATATTTTTGGGTGAATACCCCATGGGCTATACAAAATCAAGTGGTCTGATGGGGTTATGCAGTGTTTGGTTTATTATGAGATCCTGTATATGTTTTAGGGCATAATTGAAGTTAAAACAGGGTTATTCTAGGACAAGACATGGTCAGCTAGGCCTATAAGCATAGTAACTTGGTGTAGGAGTAGCTATAGCTAGCCTATGACTAGCTTACATCGGTAAGTTAAGGTACCCTACAGTACATGGATGGGGTTATACACCAGGGGGATATAATATGTTGGGGAAATACTCAGGGGGATATACACCCAAAATATGGTATTCCTATTATCAATTACTGCTGTTTGCAACGATGATTTGTGATGTGTGTAACTGGTCCTTGTTCTATGCTGTTTTCCTTCATTCTCATACACAGTAAGTGCACTGCATGTTGAGTAAGTGAGTGCACTATGTAGGATGTGAAAAAGTGGGCATCTGTTCAGGTATATAGCTTAGCCTTGATGTAAAATCTGGTAAAATTGAAGGAGATATTGTTTTCGAATGACAAGATACCTACCAAACCTAGTTGCATGCCAATTTTGTGCTATAGTACTCTGGAGTGTAAAAGCTGCCCTGTGTTCCACATATTACGTATGTGCATGGACTTCTACCTGATGTCCAGTGCCAAAATAGAGTGCTATGTCCGTGTACTTTCTAGATGTCTGTGGCTTGTTTTGATTTTTTCTTTTTTCTTCTGTTGTTCCACGGACTTCTAGAGTGTTACACGGACAACGCACTCTATTTCAATACTGTCCATAAACTGGGAGTCCATGCACGTACATAACGTGTAGAACATAGGGCAGCTTTCACATTTTTCGGAGAGTAAAGCACCACATTGGCATTCGGCGAGCCTTATCGTGTAGCACATTGAACAAAAAAATATTGGCTTCAACTTTATCCATAGTTTGCACCAAGTCTAACCTGCATACATGAAGAAATGCTAATTTTCTCCTTTCCTGTGTAGTGCACTGACTGCTCACCATGCAGTACACTTGCTGTGTGTGTAATGCAAATGAAGCAGTAACAACTGAACATAATCAATTTCACACATCACAAATGCAAAATTTATTGGCACAACACAACATGATTGCAAAAGTTATATTTCTCTTTCTCTCAGGACCTTCTCTGTCTTTCTGTGCTTTGGTGGGTGAGGACGAGAGTTTGAAGGCGGATAGTCATGAAAATGTGGGACAGCATCAGGACGCAGACGTGGCTTTACCAGTATTTGTGACTCTCGCTTCCTCTTTTGAAGACTCTGGTTATCCAGCGACTCCCTAACAAAGTCGTCCTCAGAAAAGTGGAGAGAACAGAGAACGCTGTTCTTAGTGACAATATAGTTGGGTCGCTGAAGCCTGCTCACCCATTCCTTCTGGACTTCGGGGTTGCTAGGAAAGTGGTGCAAGCTCACACCAGGTACTCTTGTATCTGCTGTTGCAGTATTTTGCAGCACAAAACCTCCCCATTGCGCTTGATCGATCCTGAGCTAAGAAACATATAAAAAACATTTGTAAAGATCAATTATCAGTGAAGAGTATGATACAGAAATCGTTTTCCTTTCTTCTACAAAAAACCGCACCTTCTTCTGTGGAGCATGCGCCGAGATATCTCACTCAGAAGATCCTGAGTTTGAACTCCCGCGTGTTGAAAGATAGCCGTTTCGTTCGGAATCTCATGGCCCGTTCACAACGAACGCTGATATCGACGTCAACGCAGATATCGACGTTCAACGCAGATATCGACGTTCGACGCAGATATCGACGTTCGACGCAGATATCGACGTTCAACGCAGATATCGACGTTCGACGCAGATATCGACGTTCGACGCAGATATCGGCGTTCGACGCAGATATTAGCGATCGCAGAAAAAAGTAGCAAACATCGACGAAAACTTGATGGAAATACGTACGTACGTACGTACCAAACAACATCATCATCTATGCCGGCGTTATTATTGGAGAAAAATACAGATTTACGTAGATTTCCATAATCTACGTTGAACGTCGATATCTGCGTCGAACGTCGATATCTGCGTCGAACGTCGATATCTGCGTTGAACGTCGATATCTGCGTCGAACGTCGATATCTGCGTCGAACGTCGATATCTGCGTTGAACGTCGATATCTGCGTCGAACGTCGATATCTGCGTTGAACGTCGATATCTGCGTTGACAGCGTTCGTTGTGAACGGGCCATCACTCTCTGCGGACGCACAAAAAAAATAAATTCGTGGACTCCTTTGTCCGCCTAAGCTCTCTAGAAGTCCGTGGTTGTTCTCTTTCTCTTGTTTCACTGTGGGACCCCTATAATTGAAGAATTGGCTTCGCACCTTCGCCTTTCTTTCATTGGGTGTAGTGAGGTGAAATGCGCCCAGTGGAGGCTGGCGCGCATATCTAGGAGTACGTGAACTTTCTATTTTGCAATGCTGCAAGTACGCCTATTTCACTTCGCGCGCTTTTGGACGAGGCGTACTTGTGATCTGTTGACGATGACAAATCCACACCGGTCCCACCCTCGCATTCAGCCGTTAGGTGTGATGGGTCCCGCAACGAATGCCTCTAAAGGGTACGGTAACGACGAAGCGCGCAGCTTTTTTGTTTCTTCTTTTCTTCGTTTCTTCTTCTGCTCGCTGCGCGCTTCGTCGTTACCGTAATCTTTAGACGCATTCGTTATGGGACCCATCACACCTAACGGCTGAATGCGAGGGTGGGACCGGTGTGGATTTACATGGAACGACGAACGAACGAATGACCAGTGTTGCCAGTTTTGGAGCGTTTGCTCCAACTTTGGAGCATTTTGACCCCCCTTTGGAGCAAAAAATTTGACTTAGCGCTTTTGGAGCTTTTCTGGAGCTTTTGGAGGTGTGGCCATAGGGGAGACAATTTTTTTCTGATGATGAAAATTGATGAAAATTCCTTTACCACCACCAACAACGAGTGTATGATCCAACTTTTTTGAGTGTTGAGTGTGGGAAAGTGGAAAGTGTGTGTGTGCTGTGCTGTTTGAGTGCCGTGCTGTGTGTGTGTTGTCATGGCGCGTTCACCAGATGTCCGTCCGTACGTCCGTCGTCAATTCATAGAGTTCTGCCATCCGTCCGTTTGTCAACACATACGGGTTGAAGAACGAATGTACGGACATCTGGTGAATGCGCCATCATGCTTATATTGCATACAGGAGGATATCGCGCCATCATGCTTATATATCATACAGGAGGATAAAGTTGGTGGACAACTGCAATGCGTTCCGGTACCCCACCCCCCGGTCGTTGCTTTTACAGCTCCATAGACATTTGGAGCAAAACCACGAACGTTCCGCGCTTTTGTCTCCTGAGAACCTGGCAACACTGCGAATGACTGCTTGCTTCCGCTCGCTCACAATCAGTCTACAATATTTTATTATTATTTATTTACTATTTACACCTTTGATTATTTTTGTACCGCTTATGTTTCCGATTATAGGCTATATTTTTAAAACCACCATGAATTGAATCGAAATCACGATCCATAGCGATGTGCATGCCAATATAACGAGGAAAATAACTTTGTGCACTGCGTGCGATTGCGGCGCGGCGGAGGCTTTTGAATTTTTATTCTATTATTCGTCCTGATAATTTTATCCACCAAAACTCAGAAGAGATGCGTGCGTTACTTTCGGGGATAGATAGATAGGTAAACTGGGAGATTTTTCGGCGCAGGATCCGTTGACCGATTTCCGATGAATAGTATCAAATTGAACTCGCTCGCCGCTGATGCCGCGTTCAGATTAAGACTTATACGTCCGTAACTCCGTACGTCCGACGTAAAAGCACGGACAGCCGTCGGACGTACGGAGGTATGTCTCTGATCTGAACGCGGCATGAGCCGCCGAACCGAGCAGCCACCTGCCAGTGCCACCGGCAGACATTCGAAAATACTCTAAGTGTCACATGTCATCGATGCAGTCGATGGTTGTTGTTTCGTTACGTGAAAGTGTCAGAAGAGAAAAAGTTTTGCTCCACCACACCCAGTGAGTTGAGTGCCCATCCAAATTCAAGAACCGACCGACCGCGGAAACTTTTGGCAGTTTTCCATGTTTGTGATATTTATGTCCGTTCGTTCAGTAATTTTTCTTATAAAATTGTACTTTTGAATATGCGATATTGCA
>JASAMW010000374.1:0-17334 GCA_030247985.1 Epsilonema sp. ZAB3_2
TTTCTTTTCACTACGTAGGCCATTCTTCTCTATACAGGGATTATATATTTTTGGTTTTATAGCTCTGCAACCCTTCCTCTGAGTATCAAGTGTGTAGAGGAAAATAATCATGTTGATCCTCGTGTGGCTCGATTCGTACTTCCACTGGGTGCGACTATGTAAGTGGAAGAGAGGCAGTTCAACTTTATGACATGGTCTTAGGAACGCTTCCACAGCGATTCAATTCATATGCCATATCTATTCTTTCGTGCAGAAATATGGATGGGACAGCACTATACGAAGCGGTAGCTGCTATCTACATCTCGCAAACTCAAAATCAAGATCTCTCTATCGGCGGTGTCATTCTGGTCAGGTATCGGCAGTGTACCTACCTAATTGTGTATTATTATGCCTTCGAAAAAGCTTCCGCTTCCGTACCGTTGGTGAAAATTGCCCTGTTTTAGTCTAACAGCAACTTTGGCCAGCATCGGCGCAGCTGGGATACCTCAAGCCGGTAAGCTGCGTTGGAGGAGGTACAATCTGCGTGTGTGTGTGTTTTGTTTAGTCTAGTAGTAGTGCGCTGTCATGTCATGTCAGGTATCGTGACGATGATCATGGTTCTGATCGCAATCGGTCTGCCGTCCGAGTTGTTTGTGCTGATCATGCCGGTAGACTGGTTCCTCGACCGCATTCGAACTACGGTCAATGTGCACGGCGATTCCATCGGAGCGGCCATTGTAGAGAAGATGTGTGAGAGCCAGTTGGCTCATGATCACTTCTCACCTGATCATCATCACCATCCTCAGTCGCTTCCAATGAGCGAGCTACATCCGCCAAATCTGTCGGATCAAACCGCTAACGCTTGCACTAAGCAAGTATGAATAAAGCCGCCCACGCTAACTGGCACTGGCTGGAGGGTGGGTACGGTAGCGAGTGCAAGCTAGCTGGGGGAAAGGGATCGGATCACGCAGGGTTCTGGTTCTAGGAGGGCGAATCTGGCGAGGATTATCACGCTTTATTACTATTTATTTTTCTTTGCGTTAGTTTTATCTCGAACCTGTGTCTTGCTATGCGTATTGTAGCGAAATGTTTTATGTTACTATGTACTGTACACATATTGCGAATATGTTCCTGCGCATTTCGGTACATACGTATAAGTAAGTACTAGTAGGACGACTATTGTGAGTGACAGTATCGTATGTGGCGTCTAGAGATGCGACGATATATCGGTATCGGTATCGAAAATCGATAGTATCGAGCATTTTTTGAACTATCGGTATCGATATCGGTATCGAAAATTGCTTTCCTTGTACTATCGGTATCGGTATCGTATCGAATTTTCTTCTTGCTCCTACTATCGATATCGGTATCGGTATCGAATAATCATGTAAAAAATATCGATTTTCGATAGTAATTTTTTCTACATACATTTGGCCATGCGTGAAGCAAGGGCACGTCGATTTCGGCACTAAGTTTGTGGTGTAGTGGCATAAATTAGTTCTTGCAGTAAACTGCAGTCATATCCATGACTTACAGAAGTATGTAAAGGCAACTACATAGTGCTAGATACATAGTAGGTGTCATGTTGTAGGGTACTATGGGGTAAACCTGTTGTAGGGTACTATGGGGTAAACCTGGCCATGGAAAAATATCAATCGATTCCCTCAACTATCGTATTTCAAATGAGCTATTTGTCTATTCATTTGCTGAAACAGCAAGTTCAAAGAAGATTAGGTGGTCGGGTCTGCCACATGGCCAGGCTTACCCCACAGTACCCTATGCTACATTTCATTCATAACATGTCTACCCGAAAGTGCCTGCCTAGTGCCTACCATTTACTAGGTATTTATTTACTAAAATGGACATTGCTCTTCAATTATTTATTTATTATGTCAGTACAGTCATACCCAAAAGTGTATTCCTGCTCCTACCTAGTAAATAAATGCCCATTGCTTTTCAAAACACAGTGTTACAAAACTATCGGTATCGCTATCGAAAATCGATAATTTTTTGCCCACACTATCGGTATCGGTATCGGTATCGATTTGGAAAAACTTAGAACTATCGGTATCGGTATCGGTATCGAATTGGCTTGGTGAAAAACTATCGATATCGGTATCGGTATCGAATTCTGCAAAAATTCACTATCGTCGCATCTCTACGTAATACCTATGTATCCTCTCCGGGTGTTTGTTCTTATAACTTCACAACGGAGCGTCAATTTTCACTACGGTCTTTTGCAGTATGTATGTAGCCAAGGCTTCATTGTTTGCGCAGGTAAAATTTCAACTTTCTAGGCCGACAGGAAGCGGCTCAAAACTGCTCAAAAAGGCTGACCTCAGAAATCGAAGATTTGCCTACTATTTTACCGCAATGGAGAGCATATTCTACCATCCCAAAGCTAATACATTTTCGAAACATATTCAATATTCTACGCAGGATGCGGCAGAACCAAATCTGCTGCGGTATTAATGAAGAAAAATTGAAAACTTAGCTGTGGAGTGCTAACATTGTTCTTAATCCCAGGTTTTGCTCCCATAGTGAAAAAAACGTAAATTTCTGTGTCCGAAAGTTTGAGCCTTCATAACTTCCTTGATAGAGGGACTATGAGGTTGAAATTTTGCCTGCTAAATTGTAGAAGCCTTAGCTACAAAATATAAATGAGCGTACTGAAATCGAATGCTTCATTGAGGAATGAGAGGCACAAACACCCGGAGAGTTTATTCTGATACACCCTGTATTTTGTCTATCCTTTCCTTACTAATTTTGCTGTTGCGTGCTATTATTGACTACCTATTTTTGTCTTTGCATTTAAAATATAATAACTTATTAGTCGACATCAGGCAGGATATTACTCGTACCAGGTTCGTCGCTCTTGCGTGTCGAAGCATACCTACCTATTATGTTAGATCGACGAATGGCGACTGTTTTATAGTTGGTTATCGGAAGAGCACATCTCGGTACGAATAAATTGGTCCGTTTTATGCCGATACAATGTAATCTACAATTGCTGGAAGGCCAAGATTTGATTATAGTATGTACCGTATCCGTGAGATGATTTGTGATACGATGGTAGGAATGACTGTCGCTGTTATACCTAAGTTAGCATGAATGTAGCCTAATGAATGAAATAGCCTCTGTGACCTGGTCTGATCGTCCGTACGTCCGTACATATACGTTATAAAATTCGATAGTCTTGTCCCCTAGAAGACTTAAGGCCAAGAATATAGCGATGCCTGATTAAAGCTATAATAGCATTGAGTACACAACACTACAATTCCATCGAAAACTACAGCAACAAACATACGTTTTCCTCAGTCTTTTCCTTCGTCAGAACAAGTTATCATTCGCTGAAAGGTGGCAATTAGATCTTCCTCCGCCTAAAAGCGCACGTTTACAGTGAAAGATGAGAGGACTGTTTGTACAGTGTACATACAGAGAAAGAGTACTGCTGTTCACATAGTAAAAACACTTCTGATCACAGTACGAAAATAATCAATGTAGTACCTCGAAAACGGGATCTTGATTCAAATCGCTCAAAACAGCTGGTAAATGCTCGAAATTTCTGCATGCTTCTGCCGCATTTTCGTAAGTTGAGCACAATTCAATTAGTGCCCTCAATGCATTCTCCACCAGGATACTGTCCCTGTTCTTTCTTTGCAGGCAATCAACCAATAGATCAACAGTATCCAATGTCAGTGACTCATCTGCAAAATCTTCAATCTGCAGTAGTGTACGTACTGTATACGTAATGTACTCCACACACATTTAGAGTCTACGCATATAGACCAGATTGCGCAAAGAAATTACCGTATTTTTGGGCGCATTTTCCCCATTGTATATTCCCCAGTGTATAACCCACATTGGCAAAACATAAATTTTGTCCTATGTCTATCCCCCAAGGTGTGTACAACCCCCATGTACTGTAAGGTACCTGACTTTTTTGTAGGGCTCTACACCCAAAAAGGTGGTCGCGAGCTGACCCCCCTCTGTGTAATACTTAGTGCATATTATCCAATCCCCTTCCCACTTTAAAAAATGCACTGAAAAACTAATACAGAAGGGTCAGCTCGTGACCATCCAAAATACTTAGCGCAATGCTCCACTATGAATAAAAGTGTCGTGTCAAAAAAGTACGCGTACCTCTGAGATGGGCGTCCCTTGCCAGGTTATTTAGGAAGAAAGCGGCTTTTGCCAGAAAGCGGGGACTTTTGGCTGCTCGCATAGCGGACAAAGTACGCCTCAAGCCATCACACGCATCGAACTCCTCCAACATGGAACTCCTCTGACTTCGAGTCAAATCTAACTCACAGCACGTACATATATATATGGAATGGACATGTAAGTATGTGCGTTTTAGTCTCTACGCACCTTACCTACATACACTCTATATAGAATGAGATGAGAATGTGTATGCTTTGGACTTGGAGTACTTGAGACGGCGAACAAAGCCTTGAGTTGGACAGTGTCCACTTTGTCTTTCTCCATCAGTTCCAGCATTAGCGGAAGAATACCGGCTTTCTCCAGCTCCATCTGACTGTAGTCGTGATTCTGCGCCAACACACCCACCAAGCCGCCGGCCCCTGCGCGAAACATGGAATACTGACTGGAGATCAGCGGAACCAACAGTCGGTAGCCACCAATCTTGTGAAAATCTGCACCACATGCACAAAACACAGGTAGGTAGGTACTACAATAATGCACTCCTGCTCCATGAGGTTCAGTACGGGGAGGACACAACATAGGTATAACCAGGACTCCATAATAGAGAAGGACTGAGCATCTGTGAACAACAGTCGTGCGCAGAGCTACGCCCGATAAGGGCCAAGCGTCCCCCAACTGTGACCCCCGTCCCCCATCTGGGGGACGTCCCCCAACTCGGGGACGCCGTCCCCCAACTGGGGGACGCTGGAGGCGACACTCAGCCACATAGTAGGAGGCGCCGCAAAAACTCATAAACTTGATGTTTCAAGTTGATGCTACACCTGGGCGGTGAGCTCCAGATCGGTGTTTACCCAGCATTCTAAGGTGCGTGTAGAATTCTGTACACACCTTTTTGCCTGGGTAAACACCGACCTGGCTCAGGTGTAACATAAACTTGAAACATCAAGTTTATGAGTTTTTTGCGGCGCCTCCTACTATGTGGCTGAGTGTCGCCTCCAGCGTCCCCCAGTTGGGGGACGGCGTCCCCGAGTTGGGGGACGTCCCCCAGGTGGGGGACGGGGGTCCCAGTTGGGGGACGCTTTTGGCCCTTATCGGGCGTAGCTCTGCGCACGACTTTTGTTCACAGATGCTCAGTCCTTCTCTATTATGGGGTCCTGGTATAACTGTACCACTTGCACAGTCCACATCGTGACAGAGCTCCTCCAACCGCTCCAGCTCTTCTTCCCCAACATCCTTCTCTTCCTGTGTGGGTGCGTTCAGATTAAGAGACGTTTTCTGTAAGGATTGAGAGTAGCCTGTAGTATAGGCGGAAGGGGGGTACTTTTTGTGAATCGAGATAATATGCCTATCGGATTCCCCATCAAAAACTGCATATGTTGATGAAGTTTTAGGAAAAAATTTGTTCAGGCGTCATCGAGATATTCATGGGTAAAGGTGGGCAGGTCGCATTTTTGCCGTTTTTCAACGTTTTTAGCCATATTTCAGCAACTGAAGGGCTTAGAGGGCTACAATTTGGTACACACATACATCCCCTAGGGACCCAAGTCTGTACCAATTTTGAGCCCAATCGGCCACGTGTTTGGCGAGATATAGCGTCACAAAGTGCATTTCTGTATATTTTGCACCTGTTGCAAATTTAGTTTTTTGAATACCACGGCGCGAATACATGCCCTGCACGGGGTAAAATTTTGACAGCAAGTAGAGAAGGGTTAGGCCTAAAAACTTTAGTACTACCGCAAAAAATCTCTATAATTGGAATTGGGACTACAGTCCTCTCGAATAGTGAAAAATACAGCAAAAATTTTCCCGCCTTTTTTATTTTTCAAGATAAATGAGCAATACCACTGAAACTTTTTCCTCGTAAGTAGCCTATCTTATGTAGAATTTGATGTAGATTTCAAAAATAAAATTGTTTTTCCCAAAAAATTTAACCCTTACCCTAAATTCACAAAAATATACTACTTTTGCAAAATTATATGCTAGGGGTTAAATTTTTTGGGAAAAACAATTTTATTTTTGAAATCTACATCAAATTCTACATAAGATAGGCTACTTACGAGAAAAAAGTTTCAGTGGTATTGCTCATTTATCTTGAAAAATAAAAAAGGCGGGAAAATTTTTGCTGTATTTTTCACTATTCGAGAGGACTGTAGTCCCAATTCCAATTATAGAGATTTTTTGCGGTAGTACTAAAGTTTTTAGGCCTAACCCTTCTCTACTTGCTGTCAAAATTTTACCCTGTGCAGGGCATGTATTCGCGCCGTGGTATTCAAAAAACTAAATTTGCAACAGGTGCAAAATATACAGAAATACACTTTGTGACGCTATATCTCGCCAAACAGGTGACCGATTGGGCTCAAAATTGGTCCAGACTTGGGTCCCTATGGGATCTTTTCGCATGCCAAATTGTAGCCCTCTAAGCCCTGCGGTTGCTGAAATATGGCTAAAAACGTTGAAAAACGGCAAAAATGCGACCTGCCCACCTTTACCCATGAATATCTCGATGATGCCTGAACAAATTTTTTCCTAAAACTTCATCTACATATGCAGTTTTTGATGGGGAATCCGATAGGCATATTATCTCGATTTACAAAAAGTACCCCCCTTCCACGTACTATGCAACCGCTACAGAAAACCTTTCTTAAGAGCTATCAGTCGATTGACACAGGCTTTCATTTGTCGCACTGGATCAGTTGCCGACACCAGCTCAGACATGGCTGCCTCCAAAAACGCCCTGTCCTGTAATTCGCAAAGGCAACAACAGCCATTCCTGTGCACTACCGCTCGCTCCATACATACTATTCACTTCATTCCTCATTAGCGTACACGCGCCGCACCTCGGCAGACATCTGCCGTGCACCACTCCCATCTTGAATGCTCTGGCTTGATGCGCCGATCTTGGCTGCGAATTGTTGCAGGGCCTTCCAGTAACTATCAGGTACGTCGTCCATAGTGAAATATGAACAATTCGTTTAAGAAACTTTTCTGTAGCGGTTGCATAGTACGTGGAAGGGGGGTACTTTTTTGTAAATCGAGATAATATGCCTATCGGATTCCCCATCAAAAACTGCATATGTTGATGAAGTTTTAGGAAATATGGCTAAAAACGTTGAAAAACGGCAAAAATGCGACCTGCCCACCTTTAGCCATCAATATCTCGATGATGCCTGAACAAATTTTTTCCTAAAACTTCATCAACATATGCAGTTTTTGATGGGGAATCCGATAGGCATATTATCTCGATTCACAAAAAGTACCCCCCTTCCGCCGGCGTGTTCCCATTTGCGCGAATCCAGTAGCGCGTCACCCATATGAGCGAAAAAAATGTGCGCGATTCTCAATAGCGCGCCGGGAAAAAAGTGCGCGCAATCTCAGCTGCGCGAAACCCCACCTCCGCAAAACCCCAATAGCGCGAAAAATTTGTTTGAAAAAACCCAATGGAGCGTTACCCCAGGTCCAGGTGCGCGAACGCAGTAGCGCGACGACCCATGTGCGCGTCAGTCATATGAGCGAAACTGTATTTGCGCAATCCCCAATAGCGCGTAACCCCAAAAGCGCGTCACCCCATTAGCGCTAACACATTTCACGGTATAATCGGCCAGTAGTTTGTGCAAATTTGGCCAGTGTTTGGGTTGGAACTGGGAGGAACAGTTGGGGTGGAACTGGAATCAATTGGGGACATGAGCTGGAACAGTTGGGGTGGACTGGGAACAGTTGGGGACATGAGCTTGAACAGTTGGGGTGGACTGGGAACAGTTGAGACTGGAGCTGGAGCTTCAAACTACAAACCACTGGGAACAATTGGGACATAAGCTGGAACAGTTGGGGTGGACTGGGAACAGTTGAGACTGGAGCTTCAAACTCCAAACCACTGGGAACAGTTGGGAACATGAACTGGAACAGTTCTGGTGGACTGGGAACAGTTGGGGACATGAGCTGGAGACAAAGACCATGCTTCAAACTCCAAACTAAACCAAACCTCCCGGGATTCAATGTCTCTGCAGTCAACCCAGAACCCAGAATCGCACAAATGCAGTCACGCGCAAATGAGGTGTCGCGCAATTGCAGTTGCGCGCACCTGCAGGCATGCGCAAATGGCAGGCGCTCATTTGGGTCACGCGCACCTGGGTACCGCGCTATTGGGGTTATGCGGAGATGGGGTGCGTATTTCGCTCACATTTTTTTCGCGCTAATGGGGTTAACGCGGACATGAGTTTCGCGCTAATGAGCCTTCGCTCAAGTGAGAATTCGCGCTATTGGGTGGCGCGCACCTCGGTCGCGCGCACTTGTGATTCGCGCTAATGGGTACAAACCCTTCCGCCTATACTACAGGCTACTCTCAATCCTTACAGAAAACGTCTCTTAAATCGCAGATAAACTAGTAAACACACAGATCATCATACTGTAGCTGGCAGGCTCATCATTCTTCCCATGTCAACTTTAAAAGTAGTACAGAACCAAGTCCGATTCACAACGGATGAATGAACCTGAGCCAAGAAGGCAACCAACAATTGAATAACATTTATTGTAAAAAGAAGATCAATGACTTGAAAACTGATGGCAGGCAGCCAACTTGAGCAACAAAAGACTGATGATGCCTATAACACTGTTTCATTAGCACACAGAACATCGCCTACTTCGCAGATAAAATTTCAAACAAATTCAACAAATTTCGCATTCACCCGATGGTCAATAAGAGCAAAACATGAAATGAATTAATTAGCAACCTCAACCAATATTAGTGTAAACTATGGCAGAACAGAAGTGTGCTCTATTTATCCAGGCTCCTTCACTACCCAAAAAACTATTGTCGCCTAAGCCCACGCAGCCACTACAATACTAACTTCTCTTACTTTGATTACCGAAGAAAGGTACCTAACCCACAGTGCCATCAGCACAGTACGCGCACTGCTTGATCACCCGGCAAACCAGGCTTGACTCTCGTATGCTTCATCTTCTTCTTCTTCAGAGTCAGAGATACCGGGTGTGCTGGGACTGCTGCCGGTTGGCGTGGTTAAGGCGGACGGAGGACGCGGCAGCTTCAATCTCAGCGTCTGAAATGGGGACACAACACATTACACGCTTGCTTGGCTTCCTTCGCCCTACAGGAAAGACAAAGAAATTAGGGCGATGTACATAGAGTAGTGTTTCAGTACCTCCTTTTGCCATTTCTCCACCAGATCAGGATGGGTCTTCATCAGTGCCATGCGTCGCGCCTCTCGATAATACTATAAGCATACACTCACTCACATCATAATTTTCTTGTGCTGATGGCAGTTGGCGCATGTACTGCTAAACGCTTCATTGTGTGTATGCTTTGCTATGTGTACCGTTCCGAGACTCTTCCAGTCGAGCAGTTCTGAGAGTCGTTCTGTTCTGTTTCGTGTGATGATGCGCTGTCGACGACTGAGGCAACAGAAATCGTACATGTTCTGCGCCAACTGCTTCACACTCTCCTCCGCAGATTTGAACCGTCTAAACCACACCATAGACAGACACGCAGTGATAACACTATCAATGTTAAGCTGAGCTGAGCAATGCTACTTACCGGTCCACGACGTAGATGCCGTAGGCTTCGGGATCAGTAACATTCTCCTGGAGGAAGCAGCCGAACCCGCTCAGATTTGTCGTCACCGATGGAACACCCATCACCGTACACTCCGCTAAACAACAGCATACGCTTGCACTCGTGTACGCACAACCTGCAGTGTAGGCTATGTATCGGAAAAAGCCGTGTACTGTATGTACGCACGTAGGCTACATATGCACGCACGAAAAAGAACTGCGTGGCTCAGCGCTACCTGGTGTGTATCCCCAGGGTTCGTAGTAAGAAGGAAAGACACCGAGATGGCATCCGCGTACAAACTCCTCATAGTCCAGACCAATCAGCGGCGATACGCTCGACAAAAACTCGGGATGAAACACAACCTAGAAGAAACACACCATACATAACAATAACATGCGTAATCCAAGTACATACATACATACATACATACATACATACATACATACATACATACATACATACATACATACATACATACATACATACATACATACATACATACATACATACATACATACATACATACATACATACATACATACATACATACACAATGTAGATACATACAGTGTAGTGTGATGCGCATCACCTTGACTCGATCTTCCTTCTTGTTGAACAGCTGGGTACGACGCAAGTGATTCAGCACTTGATCGTTGGCGTCGTCTGTCATATTGTGAGTGCAAATCGGAGGCAGTTGATCGCGCTAAACAAGCAGCACATCGATATTGAATAATAATCAAGTTGTAGTCATTCATACAGGAGTAAGCCAGGATGACTCACTTTCATGGCAAGAATGCACCGTTTCAACTGTATTCGCTCGGAAGGTTGCAACAAATCTTCCAGACTAGGCAGGTTACCCTTGCAGGAAGGCCGCGGCGTGGCGAACTTCTTCCGTCATCTCCAGCAAATGACGAGCCAGCACCTAAACTAACAAGGGCGCAGGCAGGGGTACCTCAGGCAAGTCTGACGTGTCCGATACCATGGCTGTCTGTGTTTTCTCTACCGTTCCCTCGTCCGCTTGGCCCCGCCTGACCTCTCTGCGACTCACGTGTGCCTCTTTGAGCCAGCCGGGAATATGATCAAGGCGATCACTTGTCACGTCCTTGCACCTCGGATCTGTGATGTTCTTCCGTAGGTGCAGCGCTGACGTGGAGATGTATTTCGTGCAAACACGGCTGTGGCTTGCTCCCACACACGTCAACGGCTCCACTATGCAAGAAAACGGCAACCTTGACATCGTTGAGTCTGGCTAATCCTTCGATGAACAAGTCTCCGCCCTTGTTCGTGATCATAGCGCCCGGCAGTGAAAAAGTAGAGCGTCTTGTCCAAATCAAAATTATAGTGCCTAGAAAAGCACCGGAATAATAACAGCGCAAGTTACACCAAAGAGTACCGCATGTAGACTATTACCGTTGGTTGCGTCTCTCCCGTGGAAGTGTCCCCGTACAAAGTCGTGAATCTTTTCCTTGGCGATGGCATCAGTTGAGCATCGGGACTTCAGCGTTAATCGTGTGTGATATCTCTACGCACGTAATCCTCACCCAAGCAAACACAACACGACACACCCTCCACAAATCGAAAACCACCCACCCCATCCACAAACAGAACCAGCAACTGCTCCCTCTAACTGTACTACAGGGTTCCCACGTAAACCTCCCTAACGATCCCAGCCTTATAACTTCCGTACTACAGAGATTCCAAGCTGAATTTTGTCCCCGGAAACCCAAGATATGCCATCACTTTGTGGCAAAATTTGAGCCAGATAGGCCCACAGCAACAACGCAGCAAAAACCCATGCATTCCTCACAGCGCACTAGTTTTGATCTCTCTCCATGGTAGCAGGGATGAAATTACGAGCTTGCAAAGTTGCGACCACGTTTTTCAACATTTTGAAATCAGTGGTGCCACTCTTGTCCTCGACAGCCCCTTGAAGGCAGCTATGAGCTGCATATCTCGCCTGTCTCTTCATTCCTTTGTGTTCTGGACTGGATGATGTTCAGCCATTGTTGTTCCGCCATATTACGATGCTGGATGAGCTGCTTGACCATGCTGAGCAGAAGATTTTCATTTCAACCACGCTTTAGTCAGGGAAATGCGAGATGGGTCCAACATTTCAATGCCTGTAATTTCGTTCGCTGTGGGCCTATCTGGCTCAAATTTTGCCACAAAGTGTATGGCATATCCTATGGGTTTCCGGGGACAAAATCTCAGCTTGATATCTCCTGTAGTACGAAAGTTATTAAGGCTGCACCGTTAGGGAGTTTACGTGGGACACCCTGTAGTATGCAGTTGGAGGGAGCAGTTGCTGTGTTTAGTTTGATCTGGATAAGGAGGCTGGGAATCGGGGTATTTACGCCGATATTGCATGAACGCGCAGCTGCTCACACGGCTCACGTGTTCAGTACAGTATCTCCATCACGGACTGAAGCCAAGCATCTACTCAGCGTCAGCCAGATATTCTCACACCCAACGGCATCAACGTCGTCAAGTTCGCCGCATCACGAATTCCAGAACCTGCATGCCATCGCCAAGGAAAAGATTCACGACTTTGTACGGGGACACTTCCACGGGTAAGAAGACGCAACCAACGGTAATAGTCTTTACACCGGTACTCTTGGTGTAACTTGCGCTGTTATTATTCCGGTGCTTTTCTAGGCACTATAATTTTGATTTGGACAAGACGCTCTACTTTTTTTCACTGCCGGGCGCTACGAACTCACTAACAAGGGCGGAGACTTGTTCATAGAAGGATTAGCCAGACTCAACTACTACTCAAGGTTGCCTTTTCTTGCATAGTGGAGCCGTTGACGTGTGTGGAAGCTTCAAGCCAAGCCGTGTTTTTTGCACGAAATCATTTTTATGTTAATGCTGCATGTGCAGACATCAACAGATCCGAGGTGTAAGGATGTGACAGTGATTGCCTTCATCATGCTCCCGGCTCGCTCAAACAGTTTTCAACGTGATTCGCTGAGAGGTCAAGCGGTGGCCAAAGGACTGAGGGAAACGGTAGAGAGAATCTAGGAAGCCATGGGACATCGCATGTTCGAGACTTGCCTCAGGTACCCCTGCCTGCGCCCTTGTTCATTTCAATGCTGGCTCGTCATTCTGCTCAGTTATCGAGTAAGTCGCCATCTGTTCCTTTGCAGGGTTGTCCTGCCTCGTCTGGAAGATTTGTTGCAACCTTCCGAGCGAATACAGTTGAAACGGTGCATTCTTGCCATGAAAGTGAGTCATCCTGGCTTACTCCTGTATGAATGACTACAACTTGTTTATTATCAAAATTGATGTGCTGCTTCTTTAGCGCGATCAGCTGCCTCCGATTTGCACTCACAATATGACAGACGACTCCAACGATCAAGTACTGAATCACTTGCGTCGTACCCAGCTGTTCAACAAGAAGGACGATCGAGTCAAGGTGATGCGCTAAGAAGCAGCACATCAATTTTGATAATAAACAAGTTGTAGTCATTCATACAGGAGTAAGCCAGGATGACTCACTTTCATGGCAAGAATGCACCGTTTCAACTGTATTCGCTCGGAAGGTTGCAACAAATCTTCCAGACTAGGCAGGTTACCCCTGCAAAGGCACACATGGCGAACTTACTCCATAAACTGCAGCAGAATGACAGCACCACATCTAAACTAACAAGGGCGCAGGCAGGGGTACCTGAGGCAAGTCTCGAACATGCGATGTCCCATGGCTTCTGATTTTCTACCGTTTCCTCAGTCCTTTGGCCACCGCTTGAGGGCTCAGCGAATCAACGTTGAAACTGTTTTGAAATATGATGAAGGCAATCACTGTCACGTGCCCTTACACCTCGGATCTGTTGAGTGTCTGCACACATGCAGCGTAAAAATGATTCAGTCAAAAAACACGGCTTGCTTGAGCTTCCACACACGTCAACGGCTCACTATGAGGAGGCAACCTTGAGATAGTAGTTGAGTATCATTAATGCTTCAATGAAGCGCTCCGCCCTTGTTGGATTCGTAGCGCCCGGCAGTGAAAAGTAGAGCGTCTTGTCCAACATTTCAATGCCTGTAATTTCGTTCGCTGTGGGCCTATCTGGCTCAAATTTTGCCACAAAGTGTATGGCATATCCTGGGTTTCCGGGGACAAAATCTCAGCTTGATATCTCCTGTAGTACGAAAGTTATAAGGCTGCACCGTTAGGGAGGTTTACGTGGGACACCCTGTAGTATGCAGTTGGAGGGAGCAGTTGCTGTGTTTAGTTTGATCTGGATAAGGAGGCTGGGAATCGGGGTGTTTATCACCGATATTGCATGGAACGCGCAGCTGCTCCACGGCTCACGTGTTCAGTACAGTATCTGCCATCACGGGACTGGAAGCCAAGCATCTGCTGAGGCGCAGCCAGATATTCTCCACCCAACGGCATCAACGTCGTCAAGTTCGCCGCATGCACGAATTCCAGAACCTGCATGCCATCGCCAAGGAAAAGATTCACGACTTTGTACGGGGACACTTCCACGGGTAAGAAGACGCAACCAACGGTAATAGTCTACATGCGGTACTCTTGGTGTAACTTGCGCTGTTATTATTCCGGTGCTTTTCTGGGCGTATCAATTTTGATTTGGACAAGACGCTCTACTTTTTCACTGCCGGGCGCTACGAATTCACTAACAAGGGCGGAGACTTGTTAGTCGAAGGATTAGCCAGACTCAACTATCTCAAGGTTGCCTTTTCTTGCATAGTGGAGACGTTGACGTGTGTGGAAGCTCAAACCAAGCCGTGTTTTTTTCACGAAAACAATTTTATTTTAATGCATCATGAGTGCAGACATAAAAACATACGAGGTGTAAGGATGTTACGGTGATTACCTACGTTGTCGTATTCCCGGCTCGCTCAAACAGTTTCAACGTTGATTCGCTGAGAGGTCAAGCGGTAGCCAAGGGACTGAGGGAAACGGTGGAGAAGATCAAGGAGGCCATGGGACATCGCATGTTCGAGACTTGCCTCAGGTACCTGCCTGCGCCCTTGTTAGTTTATGTGCTGGCTCGTCATTCTGCTGCAGTTTATGGAGTAAGTTCGCCATGTGTGCCTTTGCAGGGGTAACCTGCCTAGTCTGGAAGATTTGTTGCAACCTTCCGAGCGAATACAGTTGAAACGGTGCATTCTTGCCATGAAAGTGAGTCATCCTGGCTTACTCCTGTATGAATGACTACAACTTGATTATTATTCAATATCGATGTGCTGCTTGTTTAGCGCATCACCTTGACTCGATCTTCCTTCTTGTTGAACAGCTGGGTACGACGCAAGTGATTCAGTACTTGATCGTTGGAGTCGTCTGTCATATTGTGAGTGCAAATCGGAGGCAGCTGATCGCGCTAAAGAAGCAGCACATCAATTTTGATAATAAACAAGTTGTAGTCATTCATACAGGAGTAAGCCAGGATGACTCACTTTCATGGCAAGAATGCACCGTTTCAACTGTATTCGCTCGGAAGGTTGCAACAAATCTTCCAGACTAGGCAGGTTACCCCTGCAAAGGCACACATGGCGAACTTACTCCATAAACTGCAGCAGAATGACGAGCCAGCATCTAAACTAACAAGGGCGCAGGCAGGGGTACCTGAGGCAAGTCTCGAACATGCGATGTCCCATGGCTTCCTTGATTTTCTCTACCGTTTCCCTCAGTCCTTTGGCCACCGCTTGACCTCTCAGCGAATCAACGTTGAAACTGTTTGAGCGAGCCGGGAATATGATGAAGGCAATCACTGTCACATCCTTACACCTCGGATCTGTTGATGTCTGCACACATGCAGCATTAACATAAAAATGATTTCGTGCAAAAAACACGGCTTGGCTTGAGCTTCCACACACGTCAACGGCTCCACTATGCAAGAAAAGGCAACCTTGAGATAGTAGTTGAGTCTGGCTAATCCTTCGATGAACAAGTCTCCGCCCTTGTTAGTGAATTCGTAGCGCCCGGCAGTGAAAAAGTAGAGCGTCTTGTCCAAATCAAAATTATAGTGCCTAGAAAAGCACCGGAATAATAACAGCGCAAGTTACACCAAGAGTACCGCATGTAGACTATTACCGTTGGTTGCGTCTTCTTACCCGTGGAAGTGTCCCCGTACAAAGTCGTGAATCTTTTCCTTGGCGATGGCATGCAGGTTCTGGAATTCGTGCAATGCGGCGAACTTGACGACGTTGATGCCGTTGGGTGTGAGAATATCTGGCTGACGCCTCAGCAGATGCTTGGCTTCCAGTCCCGTGATGGCAGATACTGTACTGAACACGTGAGCCGTGTGAGCAGCTGCGCGTTCCATGCAATATCGGTGATAAATACCCCGATTCCCAGCCTCCTTATCCAGATCAAACTAAACACAGCAACTGCTCCCTCCAACTGCATACTACAGGGTGTCCCACGTAAACCTCCCTAACGGTGCAGCCTTATAACTTTCGTACTACAGGAGATATCAAGCTGAGATTTTGTCCCCGGAAACCCAAGGATATGCCATACACTTTGTGGCAAAATTTGAGCCAGATAGGCCCACAGCGAACGAAATTACAGGCATTGAAATGTTGGACCCTATTTTTAGCATTTTCCTCACTGAGCGTGGTTTTGAAATGAAAATCTTCTGCTCAGCATGGTCAAGCAGCTCATCCAGCATCGTAATATGGCGGAACAACAATGGCTGAACATCATCCAGTCCAGAACACAAAGGAGTGAGAAGTACAGGCGATATATGCAGCTCATAGCTGCCTTCAAGGGGCTGTCGAGGTCAATAGTAGCACCGCTGATTTCAAAATGTTGAAAAACGTGGTCGCAACTTTGCAAGCTCGTAATTTCATCCCTGCTTGACCTATCTGGCTCAAATTTTGCCACAAAGTATGGCATATTCTTGGGTTTCTGGGGACAAAATTTCAGCTTGGTATCTCATGTAGTACGGAAGTTATAAGGCTGGGATCTTTAGGCAGGTTTACGTGGGACACCCTGTACATACCAGTATAAAGTACGTGTAGGTACACAACACCGTTAACGTAAGCTCCGAAGAACTCAGAAAGCGTATTAATTTTCAAATCAGTCCTACAACCGTACGTACGTAGTGGGCACACTTTAGTAGCGAACACATACACAAAATTATGTAAGAGCATGACTGACTTTGTCCAGGTTATTGTAGAGGTCGGCGCTCCCAGCGCAGAGATATCTGCCCAGAAGAGTGGCATGAGTAGTAAATATGGTGGCTACATCCACTTTCCACACTCTGCACAGCACCAGTGCAACACCCGACATCCACTCGTGAAAGTGACACACGTTCAACGGACACGTATCAGCCATGTACTGTTGAAACTAAAACACAAAACATGCACAATAAGATAGAAGACAAACACGCAATTTTGACATGATAGATACACTTTGGACTAGGTCTGTCTACTGAGAGAATGCAGAAATTCAGAGGCTGAAGGAAACTTTTTGTATATAACAGCAGCGCAAAACAGTCATCCGCGACTTGGAAAACCTCCGCATTCTCTCGAAGAAGCGACTATTGTAAGGGTAGGCGATGCCTTTTGCAGAAACTGTGCCACCATGAATCCGAAGACGACGGCGTCATTGCTCTCTCTGTCATGCCAGGGACTGCCGACCCCCGAATGCTCCACAACTC
>JASAMW010000375.1:0-31444 GCA_030247985.1 Epsilonema sp. ZAB3_2
TATGCAGTTTCAAGGCAAAGAGGTCAGGCTAAACTGCCAAAGTTGGAACTGCCAACGTTTTCGGGTGACCCATTGGAATGGTTACCATTTTGGGAAATCTTCACAGGGGCAATCGATTCTGTTGAATCAATGAGTCTCGTCTTCAAGTTCATGTACCTGCTGCAGTGCCTACGAGGAGAAGCCAAAGAAGCTGTCAAAGGTTATGTTCCTACAGCGAAAGGCTATGCCCAGGCAATCAGAGCTTTGAAAGAAGCATATGGCGATGAAGAAATCATTGTAATCTTGCTGCGGCAGAAGTTGATGAGCTTGCCAACGCCCACATCCGAGCTCAAATCGTTGGAGCACTTCTACTTTGAAGCAAATGCATTGTTGTGCAACTTCGACTCACTTGGCCACAGTGAGGAATCATTGAGTTGGGCAGTCTGGTTGCTCATTAGAAAATTGCCATTGAAGGTGCAACGGCAGCTCGAAGAGTGGAAGATGAGCAAAGGATACAAGGGCAGTTGGACAGTCTCATGGTATGATGAGCTTTTCAAGCGATACTTGAAGATCGAGCGAATCATGGCAACTCATGCGCAAATGCCCCACTACAAGAAGAAAGAAAATGCAACGCATGCCCATGAGGGACATGAGGCAATGCACGTCAGTTTCGAGCCAAAGGCTAAGCTGAAAATCCGGTGTGTCTTCTGTGGTGGAGCTCATCGAAGCTACAGCTGCACGCGATACAGAACCGTGAAAAGACGGTCAGCGCAATTATCACCTCTCCAATGTCACCGATGTTTCAGCATGGATCACTGCACAGTGAAATGCAGCATGAAAAATCACTGCATCTACTGCATGGAAACTTCACACAATCGGTGCTTATGTCCCAAGCAATTTGGTCGCAACATGCGAAAGCCGAGCAAACGCATGAAGACGCAGCTTGCAGCTGAGAAATCCAATGTGCAGAATGATTCTAACATCAAGTCAAATCGTCGGAAGACGCAGCAATTGGAAAAGGTGACATCTTCATATGCAGACGCAAAATTGCTCGCAGGGGGAGGTGTGGGCAAAGCCCAGAGTAGAAACGTCTCAATCGCTGCGCGCATGGTCAAGAAACCACAAAAGCGTCGCAGTCCAAATCGCTCATTCAGAAAGGTTCAGCTAAAGGGTGGCAATAGCGGGAATCGATGCCTAAAAGATGCGGAAGCCGCCAAGCAGTTTCCGAAAATGAAAGGGCTGAAGATACATCACCGAGAAGCCACCAATGTTACCTGCATCATCATCGGTCAAGGGAAGACAACCCAGAGGTTGAAGGATGCAGAAAAGAAGCTGAATCCTCGGCGTCATGCCAATCGTCGGAAAATGAAGACTCGAAATGAATCCGGCAAGTATGAAGGCGCTTCAGAAGACAACGACAACTACAGCAGAAGAATCTCGCGTCTCGGGAGTGTCGCGTATAGCGAGAAGACCTCGAGATCATTTACATACATATGCAATTTCCTGTGTATCTCCGCATTATTTATCGCTTATGTAATCGTGATCTATTGTCATTCGTTCCAATTCCTGTCTCACTGAGAAGTCGGTTCTATATCTCTCACACACGCTTCCACACTGCGCTACCGCTCTGTCTGTCACATGGTAGCAGAGACGTGCGCGCCGTTCTACAGATTCCTCTGGTTGGCGGAAATCTTCGTTTTCCAGTCGGGAGGATCCGGAGGGACGTATCGATTCCGGTTGAACAATTTCCGACAAGCGCGCCCATGGCAATGGCCAAGGATCAAGGATGTTCACCGGGAAGGCCTGCAGTCAAGGCCATCGATCATCGCAGAGATGAATAGGCAAGCCTCCAGTCACAAGCCAATCAAGTGGTTGCGAACCGACGCGATGGTTCAAGCAAATCTCTACCAAGCAAGGCGCAGCAAGCAATTGTGGAGTCCAATCTCCAATCGGTGCAGTGAATCTGCAAGGAATCATCTCGGTTGTCAGTCAGTGGATCATCTCGTTGGTGGTTGTTGCAAATGCGCTTTGGTAACCTCAGGATCTTGGATTCATTCGGTTCGTTTTGCCCAAAGGGCACATATGGATGCAAGTGCGCATCAATCTCCCAAGAGGGAGTCGATAGCGATACTCGATAGTTCCTAGCCTAGGCTACACAACCATAGAGTAAATGAGGATGAGCTCTGGTATGTAAAATTGCCCAAAGGGGTTGTATCAATCTCTTCCGTCCCTGACAAAGTACACCAGATGTAAATATGAGCTTGCATGTGTGCATATGATTATGCTTGTGTAGAATGTAGACATGGACAATGTCCATCATCCGTGGCTGATTGAGATGACTATGTTAGGCTGCCCTATATGCACAATTGAGGTTGAGCTGGCAGGTCTCACTTAAAACGTACATACAGTACATCATATGTACATGCAGATATGTACATCGGTCCTCATAGCTTAATGCTTATGCTTTCATGTCAATAGGATCGCAACCTTCAAGCGATTTATTGTTTTCGTGGGGGAGGACCTCAGAGGCTAAGTATTATGCAAATCATCAGGATGATGGTAAACTGACAGTAGGAAAGTGTAGAAGCCGCATAGCAGTTTCTGTTGAGCTTCCACTGTCTAGTATGTTGCATTGCACTCTTGTGCTTTCGCGTGATTGAGCTGCTGTGTGTGAAATAGTGTTCTGTTGAGTGCAAACTTTGCTGTTCTGGGAGTGTCAGATATTGTATCTGAGTATGGTGCATGTGAGTGTTTGCAATGTCCGGTGGCGTGATTTCTGCCCTGTGTGATCTATTTCTACATGTGTGAATGTGTCATTCTTGCCATGTGCTTTCCTCTGTGCGGTCTGCCCCATAAACCGTTTCCTCCCCAACCAGACACGCTTCTTCTTCGCGACAATACGTCCGTTACGGATTTACGGACGGACGACGTCTGTTACGGATGTCTGGTGAACGCGGCATAAGCACGATGAGCAGATATGGTTCGCTTGTAGGTTGTGGTCCTGCAAGAGTTGATGAACACTGGCGGTCGTCACGTGTGCAAAATCATCGATCGCGGCCGCAACGCGATGTTCAACTACGTGATCATGACGTTGGTGGGTCAGTCGCTGCAGGATCTGCGCAAGGCGTGTCCGGGCGAGAAGTTCAGTATGGGGACGGCATTGCGGGTGGGCATCCAGTGTCTGGAGGCGGTGGAGGATCTGCATCGCATCTCCTACTTGCACCGAGACATCAAGCCGGGCAACTTCGCCGCGGGTCGCGAGGAGGTGCGCGAGCAGCGCGTCGTCTACATCCTCGACTTCGGCATGGCGCGCAAGTTCGTCGGCCAGTCGGGTCGGATACGAACGCCGAGGTATACCGTAAGCTAGCTTTCGCTATAACTGTATTGTATCGCCGTGTATTGAAAACAAACATCTTCAATGCTGTTCGTTTGACAAATTTGCAGTATCTCCACCTAATGTTCGTACAGCTTCTTCTGTTGCACTACTCAATATGCAGTACTGTATCTATTCAATTCACATATCCGTACAATGTTGTGTGGTCTGCCTGCAGGGCATTCTGCCGTTATGGGCTGGTGTGTTCTCTTTTTTCACCGCTTGTTGAATAAAGAAATGTATTTGATTTTGAGGTCGGCGGCCGGCTTTCGAGGCACCATCCGCTACGCGCCCATCAACTGTCACCAGAGCAAGGAGCTGGGGAGGGACGACGACCTGGAGTCCTGGTTCTACCAGCAGCTGGAGCTGACGCGCGGTCGCGTGCCCTGGTCCAAGCTGCAGGACAAGGACGAGGTGGGACGCTACAAGGTGCGTGCCCGATCCACTGGAGAGCTGACGCAGGAGGTGCCGTCCAAGTACGGAGATATCATTCGCTACATCGACACGCTGACCTACCGGCAGGAGTATATAACATTATAGAGGGCGAGGAATATGCAAACAGTGTAGAGAGGCAGAAGCAAGGACAGCGACCAAGTACTTCCGTATATATGACCTTGTCAAATTTGTCCTTCCGTATATATACGACCACTTCCGTATATATAGAAAGACTTCCGTATATACGACCAAACGGAAGAACAAATTTGACAAAGACGTAGGCTATATACGGAAGTACTCTTGGTCGCTAGCCTTGCTTCTGCCTCACTAGACTGTTTGCCTATTCCTCCCCCTTATGATGTTATATATTCCTGCTACTGGGACACGCCGGACTACGATCGCGTCTACAGGATCATGCGCGATATCATGTCAGACTACGGATTCCGTGACTCGGACCCCTACGACTGGGAGAAGGGCGGACAGGCGAGACACCAGACGCAGATGCTGCCGCCAGCCGCCTTCAACCCGCACGGAGCAGCACCCATCGTCAACTTCTAACACAACAGCCCCAACTACTAACCCTACTCTATGCCCTCTCAGAGTCGCGCGCACCCGTGTTCTCTTCTGTGTGAAAATAAAGTCTCTTTTTCTCTGTAGCTACATAACAGTATACCGGTTTATTACTTATTTCCTCAGTCATGATTCTGGCGTTTGTCAATGCAAATCCAGTCCCATTTAGGATAGGTGTACCTGTAGGGTATTACGGGGTAATCCCGGTCACCCACGTTCAAACAAGGCCTTCAGTACCAGACCAGGTGGCCGGGTTTACCCCACACGCCCACAGTATCCTACTACTAACCCGGACACCTAAGCTTTTCTGAACTTGCCGCTTCAGCAAATGATGAATTTGGTAGCTCATTTGAAAGAGGAGAGTTCAAGGAATCGATTGGTAGAATACTTGTCTCAATTGGTCTTTTGGTTGCTGAAATCTACTTGGTGTCCGGGTTTACCCCACAGTACCCTATGCATACAGTACCCAGACGTCGGCCTGGGGTCAGCTGGGGGTATGTTCAGCACACCCCCACCCACCCCCTCACATAACCACCCCACGCATCCCCCCAGTTTTTGAGAATTTGAACAATACCCCAAACACACCCCCAAAAAATAAAATCAACATACCCCCACGCGTACCCCCAGTCAATGATTTTTTCTCACATAACCCCAAACATACCCCCACATTAGCTTCAACATACCCCCATTTCAGTGAAATTTGGGGGTATGTTGGTGTTTTTTGGGGGTATGTTACAGACTATTTCTTTTTGGGGGTATGCTGGAAATTCTGGGGGTATGCTGGATAAAAAAAATTTTCTGGGGGTACGCGGCAGCCCCCAGTTTTCAGCTCCAGCCTAACCCCACTGACAGACCCCCACCCTGGAAACCATGCCGATGTCTGAGTACCCTACCAGTCGGCCGCTGCTCCTCCAGCACAGTGCCCAGGTCTCGGAGGTCGTCGGCGAAGGGGAGGAAGAGGCAGTGGAAGCCGGGCGGTTCGTCCGCGTCCGCCGACCCCGCGTCCCTCGGCTCCTCCGCCTGCGCCAACAGCGCCACCAGACGCGGAGGCGTGTTCCGGCGCGCCGTCAGACTGCACACCGGCAGCACGCCGCGACGCAGACACCGCTCGTGCAGGGCGCGAAACACACGGGTACTGCCCTTCACCGCCTGCGCAGCAAGAAAGAAGAAGATGTTTTTTACACCTGGCATATTTTACAGAGCAGAGGCATACAGTACATATACATTTTGTACGTACACGAACATTCATACATACATATTGTACGTGTACGTGTACGTATGTGCATACGTAAATACATACTGTACACAGTACGTACATACATACATACATACTGTACACAAGTACATACATATTGTACGTACTACGCCCGTGAATACGTACATACATACATACATACCTTTTCGTTGGGATAGATGAAGACAGGAAGCCGAGTATGATGGTGATCTTTCAGGCAACTCAGAGGTTTGAAGCCAAGTAATTTCAATCCTAGTATTAGAAAGCCAGCGTGAATATCAATCATATCATGCGTATCGCTTATTCGAATCGTACTCTGTGTTGGCTGCTACGCATGGCACACAACGAAATGTAGTATGCATGTACGTATGTATACCGGTTGGAGTCATTCTTCGCAGTTGTTCCACTTCATCATTTTCCATGGCGATTTTTGTGCCACCGTACACTTGATACTTTTGCAGGTCGCGATCCATCAGTTTCTCACCAGTTTCCTGAATGAACCACAAACGCACACACACGTGTATTGTTTACCACCGTACATGCATACAGTACATTACGCGGAGAAGCGATCAATCAATACTCACTGCGTTGAAATGTGAGGTATGCGCTTCCACTTCTTCATTCTTCCTTCGATCCAACTTGGTCGCCGTTGGAACTGAGGCCTTACGAATCAAGTTGAACCTACAGTACGCATACATAATAACAAAAAACCGAGGTACTAGTAGAGATGTAACAGGGCGACATTTTTCAAAGTGCCGGAGCCGGAGCCGGATCTGAAAATTTGCCCCGGCCGGAGCCGGAGCCGGATTCAAGCCCAGAAAATACTGTAGCAAACTACTGTAGGAAAAATGCGCGACAATATTGATCATTTGATTATGCCATAATGCGATACAAAGGGAAAATATGAGACAAATTGACTCAAATGCGAATGCCTGAGCGCTGCAAAAGTCTCATTCAAAAGTTTCGCAATAATTTTTAATCAATTTTGATGGAAAAACCTCATTTTATCAAGGGGCAGTCAGCAAGAAAGTGAAAAAGATAGACCGTGGATCCGGTACCGGATCCACCTTCATTATACCGGAGCCGGATCCAAAAATATGCCGGGATTTACCGGAGCCGGAGCCGGGGGCCCTGTTACATCTCTAGGTACTAGTAGGCTACGTATAACTGTGGGAGAAGGTTAGACGCTAAAGCAGCTGTTAGCAACTAATCCTCTACTGTTGTAATTATGCGCCTAATACAGCAGCTGGATTGAGTATGGCACTGGATGGGTCCGCGTTTTCGTCTCGAGCAACATAGCGGCAAAACGCAGTGTTGGAAATTTGTCCGATACACTGACCAATGAAAAGAGAGTGGGCAAAATGTTCTCTTACAGGCCAACGCTCATCGCCACGCCTTCTCCTAACTCGAAGGCCACGTTGCCCATCGCCCGCTTTCTGAACTCTTTACGTCGCACACTGAAAATGCAATACAAAATGTGCATTCATACAAAAAACACGACAGGCAACATCGGCATTCTCCTTTACTCTTTCAGAAGTTCCTCCAACGTTGCTTCTGCTCCTGTTGTACTGTAGTCTCTGCTTCCAATATGATTCTGAAAGAAAGCATGCACATTAGTCTGGCCAGAGAGAGTTCGCTGTGGAACTCTAGTCGTGTTGCGTAAAATAGATGCACAAATCCGGATTTCTGTCCGTGCTTCATGTACTCCTATTTTGCAGATGTACAAGCAAGCTACGCAACACGACTTGAGTCCCATGATCATAGCCATAGACTTCCGTTTCTCTCTGACCAAATTATACTACTATAGTATTCGTGTCGCGAGCGCACCAAAGCTTCCTTCGTGTATTTCATCCCCATTCTGATTCTCTGACGCCCGCCTGTTTTCTCTTCCTTTGCTTACCCAAAACTTTTCTCCTTCGAAATTCGGCGAGAGTGGAATGAGACTGATGGCCACATCCTGATCCTCCAAATCCTTCCATTTGGTTCGAATTTGATTCTGCATTAAAAAGCCCAGCACCAATATAACAATATGTCTGCATGCATAGCAAATGTATAACAAGTGCATACTCTTCAATTCATAAGAAAAGCACGGGTATATGCGCACGTTGCACAAGAATGCACACCACAAAATACAAATTCCCTGGCTTATGCCCCGTTCAGCATACCTACGTCCGTACGTCTGGCGTATTTAGAAGTACATGATCATGCGCTGCTAGATACATCGGACGTACGGACGTATGGTGAACGCGGCATGAGCTAGCGAACCAGAAAATACACCGTCCCACTTTTTCCTCCCCCCCCCCCCCCCTCATGCCTCGTTCACCAGACGTCCGTAAATCCGCCCGTCTGTTCGTCAACCCATAACGTGTCCGTCCGTCAACCCAACCCCACGTCAACCGTATAAGGGTTGACGGACCGACGTACGGCTTTACGGACGTCTGGTGAACGAGGCATCAGTCTTTTGTACTTTTGATGACCAACGAATCATCCGAGTTCTTTTCTTCGCGTCCCAAGTACCTCCGACTCAACCTCTGCATGCATACTGTGCGTACAGTTTTGTCCTTATCCGGCGGTGTTCCGGCTGGTGAATCGCAATCGGTGAGGAGGAAGATGCGCTTGTAGCCGAACTTCTTCTCGCTGCTTCCCAGCAGAATGCCGGCGAACCAGAGCGCCTCGTTCCAGTTGCACGCGCCGAAACCACCCAGTTTTTCACTCACCATAGCGCTCACGTCATCTACAACAGCAACAGGACCACTGCTACACCAAACGCATATTGTATGCAGACATTGGCACGGTACTTGGGATGGGGTATGCAATTTTGGGGATCTCCATAGTAAAGGCTGTGAGTTTTGGGGGAATGTAGTTTTTCCAATATGGGAGTGGCGGGGTTGGGTGGGGGTGTGCTGTGCATATACCCCCAACTGAACCCAGGCCGATGTCTGTGTACGTATACGCGAGTCAGTGTTGTTTCCGGGCATACCGCCTCTTTTGTTCAGTGCAACTTTTTAGATCCGCACCAAGGAGCTCCTTGTCCGCACCAACAATTCCAACCTTATTATTGTTAGCAGAAACATCAAAGTCACGAGTTCACCCAAGCTCCCAATATTCGTCGTTTGTGGTAAGGGAGCCATGGTGAACTCGTAACGTCGTCGTCTTTTTGTTTCAGCTGGCCATAAGATTGAACGAATTGTCCCGACAAAAAGCGACACCGAACAAAAACGGCTGACACATGGGCATGCTCCGTAGTAATACTAAAATGTATAAAGCAACACAACATGGAGCAGAAATTGAGGGTACGCTACGTTAGCTAACCCGCTTCGATGAAACTGTCAATTTCTTTCACTTGATCAGCCCCAGGCACATTCACATTCTGCAGGGACGTAATGTGAGAAAAATTGTGCGAATTCTCAGTTTTTCCCTGCAATAGCAAAAGCAAATGTGTTTATAAATTTTATCACACCAGGACTACAGCCGTTGTTTGCCGTTTCTTACCGTATTGACGAGAACAACTCCGACATGACCCTTTTCCTCGCTCACGCATTGTTTGCACTGTGTTTCGCGCAATGCCTAAAATATGACCAGTACCGCATTGTATTTACTGGTGCATATGCAAAAATTGAGAGGTCCTACATAATATGGGGGCTATGCATGCGAGATTTTTTGTTTTTGAAGAGGTCCGCAGACGCTATTTTTGGGGCAAAAGCACGTGTTTTAGGGTTTTAGTACAATACACCCCAAGCAGGCTAATTGGCGTCTTAGCTTGATGGCTATGGTATGGGTAGCTTAGCTTATGACCATACATATGTATGGAGGCATGCATACAGGGGGCATGCACAGGACGTTTTTTGTTTTGCCAATATGGGGTTATGCATTGGGGGAGGCCGTCGCTACAGTATGCACTCTTGATGCACCAGCAACTAAGGTACATAGCAGAAGCAAGTTACAGTAGGGATGCTACATCAAAGGTGGGCATGGGCAACATCATCAACTCCTCTCACCTTCAGTGCCAAAATGAAATAAGGTTCCTTGTCGCCTTCCGTGCGTTTCGTTTTCACCATAGACTCAGACGCATCAATGATGAAAATTTTGCATTCCAACGAACTTTCCCGAGTCTGAAAAAAGCAGATAGTAAAGTGTTTGCAAAGAATCATATTCATATCATACACAAAACACTAGTTTACAAAGAGGTTATGCACAGCACATACTTCATCTCCTCCAAAATCCTCCTCATCTTCAAAATCGATGTTCCAATCGACCATAATTGTATGTTGACGATGGAACAAATAAGATCAAAGTCATGAAACGTACTAAAGACGAAATAGCAACTGCTATGGCCACAATATCGCAATATCGAAGAGGAAAATAATAGCTTTTCAGCGGTCAGCATGACCAATCTGTCCAAAAAAAACACAAATACAAAGCAGAATCATTTTACTGTATCTGCCTGTACAAAGCGTCAGTAGTATAATGACTGTACAAAGCGTGTACAAAGCGCCAGTAATATACTGGTCAGTCAGTGTAGTATTCCATCAAGTACCTGCACAGTGAATTCTAAGGAAGCTGGATGAATGCGCTGAAGCGCAAATACATACGTAACAAGGGTATCGTACAATTGCAACGAAAATGTCAACCATAAAACAGGAAAACATCGCATGCCAGTCCTAATAACATGTAAAATCCATGTAGCATCGCCCTAACATACTTATCAACGGCTTATCTCATTGATTATTTCATCCGCTGCACAAACATCAGCTTCCGCTAATATTCTCCCACTTTCCCTGCAGCTGTTCTAAAGTCAGGCGCTTCGCTTTCACATCCAGTTTCGCGTCATTGAAAGATTTTCGATGGTCAGCAAAGCTGTTCTGCAGATTCGCCAAGCACTCTTGCCTCTCCTTCACGATCAGAGCTCTGGAATCGTCGCGCGGACGTCCACTAGGTCTCCACGCTGCCTCCGTCGTCTTCTGCTCAGCCCTCGCTTGCCGTTTCAGTGCGTGTACCAGGTGCAATCTCTCGGGAAACTCAGGAAGTTCCTGCAGCACTGTCTGACGCAGCTGAAGAAAAGAAAGCACAATGGGCATGCGAGATACTGGTGCGCTTCAGGCGTTAAGTCCGAATTCGCTCCGAATTCGGAGCCCTGACTATGCTTCAACATGCAAAATCGCCGAGTTCGGTTCGAGCTCGCTCCGTTTTTCGGAACGTGCGTGTGAAGAACCGAGTTTGAAATTCGGTGACGTACGAGTAATTGACGTTCGTTTCGGTTCAAAACGAAATCATTCCAAACTCGGAGCGAACTCGCTCGGAGCACGTCTGAAGCGCCCATTGACGTCATACCAGGATGGTGCCAAAATTCTCTTACATTTCACACAGCACACTCTATCTGAACAAACTAGCTTATAAATTCTTGGTATTATGTGTACCTCAGATGCAGTCCGACGCCTGGATTCGCCGAGTATTTTAGAGAGGACAGGCTGCACTTGTACTGCATTCTCCTCGGTTCCACCTGCTTTTCGAACGGCCGCTTCGACGCGTGCAGACTCCGAACTAAGCACACCAGCCGCAAACTTGTCTGATGCACGAAATATGGCGTCCAGCTCCTTCATTTCAGTTTACAATAGAGCACCTGCAAGCAATCTGTCACCAGCCAGCGCTTGAGGCTCGTTCACCACACATCCGTAACGTCCGTGAGTTTGGGAAATCAAATATGGTAATTTAGTGAATGAGGGGTGAGCAGACTATGTAATCGTAGGCCTACTATAAATACGGTACTGTTGGAGTGTCACAAATCATTACTACTGCACATAACAAAGATGCAAGTGTGTAGCAAATGCTATGAATGAATGAAAGCATAAAGGTATAGGGGAAACACGCCCCAAATCGCACAAAAAACTGCAAACTTCGTCAAAAATCTTTTTACTGCTTCCAGATACAATAAACCAAGAGCACAAAAGTGTCAAATCAAACTTTAACAGACTGGTACTGGTCCTATAGTTTATTTCTTTCTGGCTTGCAGCTTGTCGTAATAGTCCCGTATGGCCTTGTGGGTTTCCTCCCTGGTCCTGAGCTTGACAAAATCATCCTCGATTTCTTGCTGCCGTCGCTTCATCTCGTCTAGCACTGGCGCTCGAAGCGCGAGTTTGGTGCCAACTCTGCCCACTTCTACAACACACACACACACACGCAATACACCGTCACTTTGGATGGACAGAGCAAAAATGCACAAAGAGTTTCGAAAAAGATGTGCATATGCATCATTGCCAATGAGAAAAAACACATCCGTTGTACTGTAGCCTACATAGTAAGTACATCAAGGGAACTGTGGCGTAGACCCAGCCGCATTTTGTTGATGTGGCAAGCAACCCTATGCTATGACTCAGGCAAAAAAGGGACTTCATTACTAGATGGCGGTGTACCCCATAGCCGGGTTTACCCCGCTTGGTGGAGTAAACCCGGGTCTTCAATACTAGGTGGCCGGGTTTTCCCCGCATTTCTTATGTGGGACACCGTGGGGAAAACCCGGCCACCTAGTATTGAAGACCCGGGTTTACTCCACCAACAAATCGGTCGGGTTCAACCAATGATACCCTTACTCAGGGGTACGTACTAACCAATGATACCCTTAACGATCAGAACGTACTGTAGATAAAAGTACCCGTACATACCTGCTACAGCGAGGTATTTCTTCATCACTTCGTGGCATTTCGAGTCAAGATCATCTGAGTCCTCAATTACTGCATCTACGAGTCCGATATTCTTCGCTTCCTCTCCCTTGTACAGACTTCCGAAACCGAACAATAATTCGCAGTTGCGATAACCGGTCAGCCGGTTTATGGTTGCCAGTAGAAAGAGGGGACTCACGATGCCCTGCAAACCAGACCAAGTGGCATAACCAGGTTCCTTGGTAAATCACTCAAGTTGAGCGCCGAGCAGAGTAATCAAAACAAACTAGAAACAATGCCGCCATGATGCATACTCATGTGGAATTGGTTGTGTTCTACGAACCCATAAAGAAAGTAGGGTATCATGGGGTAAACGCAGCCATGATGGAAAAATGCGGCCACCTAAACTGCAGGGCTGCATATCCCAGCAACCAACGGACCAATTGAGACAAGTATTACATCAATCGATTCCTTGAACTCTCCTCTTTCAAATAAGCTATGGTTCATCACTTGCTGAAATAGCAATTTCGAAGCAGCTTAGGTGGCCGGGTTTACCCCACACAGTACCTACAAGTGCCTTCAGTTCTCTACACTAGGAGCCAGAAAGCAACAACCCCCTTCTACTGTACAATACGTGTTGCATCTCATGTACATACATACGTACCTACCAGTAGTGCTTCCGTGAGCCCAACACGGGCCGAGGCCTTGGCAATGCGGTAATCAGTGGATGAAGTGATCAGACATCCACCAGCTATGGCCGGAGCCTATAAAATGACTCAATTGCCTTCCCAAAAAAGGCAAAACACACACGCATGCATGTTCGTTGCACATTTAGTACATGAATAGCAGAGATCACAGCACATTTGTTGCCGTAGACTGATTGCCACATGTTGAACAAGGCTCGGCCGAATCTTCGCATGCCATCCGCGTCCAAAGAAAGACAGTAACCAAGGTCGAAGCCAGCGCTGAATGCCTTAGGACATGCCTGTAATCAAATAACGGCGAGCCAACGTATTTACCAATACACATACATAGCACTACTGTCTGGGCAGCAAGAGTCATTTGGACCTTTGGCCGCGCAAATGAAAATTTTGTGATTTCTACACGTACTTCTCTCAGCGTTCCCTGTATTATCGCGTCAGCGTCCCATTCTTCAGAAGCAAATTCACGAGCAAAAGATTCTGTATTGTATGGTATGTGCGGCTTACCGATTTCAAAATAATGCCCTGCACATTCGGATCATCGTTGCACTGTTTCATGCTATCGCAGAGGGAATTGAGCATATCCTCATTCAGACTATTTACAGGAGGACGGTCCATGGTCAAAATACGCACATCTGAAACAGACTCGAATTGCAAAATATCATAACACGTTACTAGGCCTACCCCTAGCATCGTGACTAAATTAGGCCTATATACTTGGCAAGTTCGGTGAGACAGCACAGGATACGAGCGTTGCTTGCTGCTGCAGTTGACACGCTCCCTTCTTGACGGAAGCGCACAGTTTCACGAAGCACCTCATTGCGTTGTGGCCACTCTCATAACATCGCTTTGACAGAAATATACAGATAGTACACGCCTGCAACAAACAACAAGTCATGGGTCATTCACATAGGAAGGAAAGGCGCCCGGCGTACGCTCGGCGCATCCACGGCTGAATATAATATGCCTGCGAGTCGAACAAAGACACGCCGAGCGTATACCCAGCCGCGCATGTCTTTCATGTGAATATGCCATCATACTTATTCAATATTCACACATTCACAGCTACCCAAAAGCATATCATCTGCAAATTGCGAAACTGCAACAGCAGTCGACATTGCGAGTCGTCTCATCACACATCGCTCACCAAAACAGTAACGAAGAGCTTTACCCATATCAGATAAAACGTATACGCCAGGGTCATACAACAATTTGACGAACGTGTCAATAAATAGAAAGAGTAGGTAGAAGCATGATTGAGAATCACATGGCATTTTCTCTCGTCGAGAGCGTGAAAGCATCTCGTACATATACGAACGAAGATAGGATGTGACTGCCGAAAAGCAGCACCTGGAAGAAGTGGCTTTGTGTAGGGTATTTTGGGATGTTATTTGGCAAGTAACCATTGTAGCTTTTTATGAACAAGAATTCATAAAGCTATCGGCGAACCCAATCCTGACTTACGATATCTTCAAGCATTCTTGACAAACAAACAGTTTGTGTTGTTTTATGTTATTCCTCCTGGGTTCTCGATATCAATCCCTGCCTTTCCAGATTCAGTATGGAGTCTGCGATAATTCTGGCATTATTCCGCTGGTATCCTCCACTGGTCACCATCAGAATTTTCATTCCCCGCTTTTTCGCCTCTTCGAAAACCAGCTGATCACGCGCCACGATCCCCTCAGCACTGATACGTAGGCCCCCTAGCGGATCTCCCTCCAAACAGTCCGTGCCGGCGTTGTACACGAGAAAATCGGCCTGCGCCTTCTCCATAGCATCCGGAAGCTCCTGACGCAGCTTTTCCAAGTACTGAAAAAAAGACAGATAAAGGTACCAGTACACATGACGTTTCAAGCGAGCTAGAACTAGAAGACTCCTAAAATTTTTATCTGTTTTCACTTAGAAGGGAATGAATCGAAAACCGCATAATCAGCGTCAACCACCTGACAGAAATACCGGACAATAGTGCAAGCGGAATATGTTGGAACGTCCAGAATTTCCCCCTGGCCCCCAATTACCCGCGTTACTATTCACAGTCCATGAGGAAAACTATGAAACTAACTCTCGTCCAAGCTCAAGGCGCGCTCGCTCTCTCTCTCTCTCTCTGACCAGCGCATACTGCACACATCGTATCATATCATCTTTAGTCTGGCCAGAGAAGGTTCGCTATGTAACTCAAGTCGTCCTGCGTAGTTTGCATGTACACGAAGCCCGGACAGGAATCCGCATCTGTGAATCTATTTCACGCAACACGACTTGAGTTCCATAGCGAACGCTTAGTGGCCACGTCAGACTATACCAAAGAAAGACCTCATTTACCGCGTCAGTAGCCGTTCCCATTCGTAGCGGTAGGCCCTTGCTGATGCCGGCCATAGCTTTGGTGTCGCCGGGATAAATGTAGGCGTTGTAGGCGTCGAAAATGTAGACTGAGGGGTCGTTGGTAAAGTCGCGCTCGTGGCCGTTGCCCTGATGAGCGTCCAGGTCCACGATCATGGCCTTGCGAATCCTGCCCATGGCTTGTAGAAAGCGGATGGCCAGCGTGATGTCCGCGTAGACGCAGAAACCACCGCCCTTGTCCGCGGAACAGTGGTGAAACCCGCCGCCCAAATTTATCGCCCATCCTCTTTCCGTCGCTAGTTTTCCGGCCAATAGGAGCGTTCAAACGGGGAGGAGCAAACGAGTGCAAATCTCGTCGGCCCGAGCGATCGGACGCGATCTTTGTGCATGGTCGACTTGGTCACCATTCGATAGATCTTCTCAAGATGCATCGAATGATAGACTGGGTTGGGATCGGTACATAAAGAAGTTTGATGAAACAACAGTTTTTGTCCGGTTGTTCCACTTTTTCAAGCCCCGTTCAGATTAGCGACGTACTGAACGTTAATAAGCCCGAAAAAAGTCCGTGGCTGTCCATGCTTTTTCGGACGTACGTCGCTAATATGAACGAACACTCAATTTCAGCCAAACTCTACGTATATGACGGAATTACTCAAATCCCCTTCTGAACGCTCCTCATATTGTGCCTCCAGTATGCAAACGGAAGGGTTTCAACGCCTTTCTTTGCACGATGCAGTTGGGCAGACAGGCGACCGGCGGAACTTCCATTATGCCCGCCACAACCACGCTCCAGTTCAAACTGTTCAGGTAGCGTTCAGTGTGAACCACCCGTAAGTCGGCAGTAGAGGCTGCCATAGGCTTCACCGTAGTATCGGGTGTCAACATCCCAGCTTCCACCAGGTACTGATGCACCTTTCCCCATTTGCCGGCATCGAAAGGATGAAGACGCTCCATACCGAAGAAGGAAATGTTGTACAGCTGATGGTATACGATCGGCCACTGATCTTTGCGCATTGGCACAAAAAGTTTCGTCTTCTGCATTGCATCTTCCAGTAAACGGGCGCGTTCAGTCGAAGAGATGCCTGGGTTACAATCCTCTTCGTCCATTATAAATTCCTGGAACCTGAGAGATGAAAACGCGGGAAATCGACCTGAACAACTTCCGACTAAAATATGACACTTTTCGAATCACAGATATGAAAGACACAGTCACACAGACATAATCACCTCAATTTATAAATACAGCACAATTCCCGGCGTGTTTTGTAATATAGCGGAGGGATTTCAAACCCCATTTTCGAAGGTCATCAGCAAGCAGAGAGTGACAACAACGCTATTTATCGATCAAAATGCACTGGAAAATACGAGAGACAATAGCTATATAACGATGACAGTTATTGCGTAATTATCCCTTGGTTGCGTGAAAATAACAATACGACAACAGTGATTCAACGCTGAAAGTTTGTACATAACATTCATGAGAATACTACCAAAATATATACTACGAAAACATACAACGCGAAGAAAATAACAAACTTCAACGATAACGGTGAAACAAAAAGCACGAATATGTACAGGGTGTCCAACCTATATTTGCACAACTTTAAATTGATCATATCTCCCGTATTAAGAGGCAGAGAAAGTTGGAACCTAGCTCATCTGAAAGCTCAATTCAAGAGCTATAATATGGTAGGTCTGCCGTTTCGCTACGACTCACCGTTCGAGAGTTAGAGCGATTTCTGCAAAACACCTCAAAAATGATTTTGGCCAAACTGCATTTTGGCGATTTTCTGGATTGCATAGCTAATTGATTGATAACTAGGCTAAAACATGTTGGTACGAATGTGAAAGAGGAAAATAATTCACCAGCAATATCTCCCAATGTACCACACCATTGCAGATTGGATTTTTGCACCTATAGTCGAACAAGAAATTTCATGAACCATTGAAATTTTTTCTCAGCCAATAAAAGACGTAGAGCACAGCGGTCAAACGTCTATGGCTAACTTTAGCTCGCCGTTCCAATAAAAAAAACCGTTTGTCTCCAGCTGCTCTCAGTGTCGAGATCTCGCCAAATTCCTTCAGCACTGAAATCGTGTCACCTTTTGGCAGACGCTAAACCACGCAAACCACGACACCCTACGACCCTGTATGCCCGATGCGCATTTTCACCGTCTTCATCACATATGCTTATTTCTGCCATTTTGATTTTTCGGGAGTTTGCGAGGTTTAGAATTGCCCAATGGTCCACGCCCGATTTGGCGATTTTAGTACTGAAGAAATTTGGCGAGATCTCGACACACAGAGCAGCTGGAGACAAACGGTTTTTTTTATTGGAACGGCGAGCTAAAGTTAGCCGTAGAAGTTTGACCGCTGTGCTCTACGTCTTTTAGTGGCTGAGAAAAAATTTCAATGGTTCATGAAATTTCTTGTTCGACTTTAGAAGAGCTTTTTTGACCAAAATGATCAAAACTAACTGAAAGGGTGGCATTGCAGTATGCCAGTTCCGCATGGGAGAATGAAAATTGACAATAAAGTGCACACATTCATCCAGAAGGTAACACCACCGAACAATATGAGGCAATTAAAGGGTATCAATGAACAATACTCATATTTATGACAGATTATCTCTGGCTGAAGCAAGAAAAAATGCAGCCAAAAGGGGAAATTGATGTGTGTTCAGTTTCGTTTGGCCAAAATCATTTTTGAGGTGTTTTGCGGGAATCGCTCTAACTCTCGAACGGTGAGTCGTAGCGAAACGGCAGACCTACCATATTATAGCTCTTGAATTGAGCTTTCAGATGAGCTAGGTTCCAAGTTTCTCTGCCTGCGGGAGTTATGATTAATTGAAAGTTGTGCAAATATAGGTTGGACACCCTGTACATAACTGCACAACTTTGTTCATCCTGTCGCCATTACGTCTTCGAGTTGAGGAGCGAGGAAAAATCGGTGGGAGCTCCGGGCACCGTACTCCTCTTCGATTCTAAACAAAAGAATAATGCACTTGGTTACTGCGCGGGGTAATTCGGGCAGCGGATTATTCGCGCAACCCCTACGCCTATCTTAGGAATGTAAGGAATTATACGAATAAATTTATAAAGCCGAAACGGTACATCACATCTACACCTGATAAAAAGGGCAAAAATCATTCAGATACCAGATGAGAAATTCTGTTCCTACGCCAGACGGATGCTACGTACATAGCCGAGAAGAAAATGTGCAACATGTGCCAGGGAATCGAATCCTGGACCTCTCGCGTTCCAGGCGAGCGCCTTAGCCATTTGACTCTACACCCGTATGACCTCACTCAGTCACACAATTTCCCCTGAACATTTTTGAACTGAACTGGGGTGGTCCGAACATTTTTTGCCCTCAAGCCCGAATTACCCCCACACTACCATAACTGTTGCATCCATACCCAAAGTCCGCTCGGTCAACGTATCCTCCTCTTCCTCTTTGGCGAATAACTGTCGACGCCCCTTGCCGCTAGATGGCGCTTCGGGCATACTGTTATCCTCCGGCAACATTCCCTTCTGGCTGTCCACATCAAATCCCGAGAGCTTCCAAGCAAGATTACTAGCCTCGGACACAAGAACTGAAAATAATTGCCACGCTTATTCACGCTGCACAGGAACTGCGGTATTGCGGGATAAACCCAGCCAACGAGTACTGAAGACCGTTCTGTCAACGTGGATGGCCCGGTTTATGTACCGCACCGTTAAAACCGGCCAGGTGTACCCCACCGTGGTTTACGTACCCCACCGTTAAAACCGTACATGATACCCTACGCTACATTATTATGCAGTAGAATGCATACGTCAAGTCGGTCTTGACATAAACTCTCGACTTGAGGTACAGTACGCGAATGCACAGTAAACAGGAAAGCTATGGCGTAAGGACATACGTAGTTTTCCCATAATCTAGCAAGTGACAAAATAAATACAGCCTTCAGCTGAGAGTGCAGTACGCATAACAAACAACCCAATCCCATGCAACATCCGACCCAGTTCGCTGTATTGCTCTCAAATTCACCAGGCGTGAGTAAGAAAAACTTAGTTTCCGGCTATGATACTCAAACAATACCCTACTCGCGCATACCAGGGCCGTTTTGAGGAACGTCCATGTCCACAGTCGAGTCGTTTGGGCTGGCGTCACTTTCAAAGGTCTCGTTCTGGTAGGAGCCACTGTCATTTGAGGAGAGGAAAGACGCGTCGCTGCTAAAAAAACCAGCAAAATTCACCAACCTCCTTCCAATACTAGGAGTCCATAATTTGTGGAAAACCGAAAACTGGGAGCGTAAACGTACGGAATGGGTTCTCCAGACCATCGATGCAGACTTTTTCGCCAAACGCGAACTTGCGTATCCCACGACCGACGGCTGCAGTTCAAGTACCTGTTCGGCGTTCGCGGGTGTACGTGAGGAACGCGGGAAGACCTACAAACAATTCACAACTATGTTACTACGTACGTATTGCCGCCGATCCAGCTAAGTAACTCTCCTCCGTCATATCTGAGCATGATAAATTTCATGGAAGCGTCTATGCTATGCATATTTTACGTGATATCGAAATCTCCGTATCCCTCCAGTGGACCGAAAATATCGTCCAAAACTGAGCATACACCGTCTACGTACGTAAAAGTTCAGCAAAGTATAGCTTAGCCAGCCAGTAAGAGTTCGCTATGGAACTCAAGTCGCGTTGCGAAAAATAGATTCACAAAAGCGGACTTCTGTCCGTGCTTTGTGACCTCTTATTTAGCAGAAGTACAGCACATGCAAACTGCGCAGGACGACTTGAGTCTCATAGCAAACTCTCTCTGGCCAAACTATAGAAGAGACTGACGAGAACTCACTTTGGATATCTTCTGATGTAAATCTTGTAGACCTCCGACTCGTATCCCTTGCGAATATCCTTCTCCCTTCGAGTCACCGTCTCTTCGTCCGCGTATCCGTGTTTCGGCTCCTTCCACACTTCAGGATGAGGAAACCAGGAGGGAGCACCACATAGCCTGCAGTATGTACGCATGGTCAGATTATCACTCAACTTCCACCCCTCACCATCAAAAGAATGTGTGGCATTGTAGAAATAAACCCAAGCACCAAAGTAAAATAACTGTAGCGAGTACCTGGGGACCAGGGTTTCCCCCTCTACTGTGTGTACAAATGGGCGAGATCGCATTTAGCGCTGCGCACACGTCGTAGCGCAATTTTGCAAGATAAAGCGCTATAACGTGTGCGCAACGCTATTTGCGACCTATCTCATCCGTTGTGTACTAATACGTACCGATGAGGCCGCTGGGACGGCGAAGAAGCCGACTCTTCTTTCTTCACTTCCCGGTACGAATTGTGCCTGCCTCTTCCACCCTCTCTCTCTTTCTGCTGTTTCTCTTCACTGCGCGAACCGTGGCCCGGTTTCTTAGGAAAAGAGCGCCGTCTCCGTCCATCATCCTCTTCCTCTTCCCCATCTTCTCGGCTTTGCTCCCTCCTATCGCCTCCTCGTCTTCTGATTGGCTGACTCCTCTCCTGTCCCCTTCTGATTGGTGAGCCATGCTCGCGAGTGCTGCGAACGCCCCTTCTGATTGGCTGATGATCCCTGCTGTGCTCGACCGGCTCTCTTTTGATTGGTCGATCCCTGTGGTCGGTCTCTCCTCTGATTGGCTGCCGCTCCCAGTGGTCGTCGACGGGCTCTCTCTTGATTGGTCGATCGGAGGCGGGCTCTCTTCTGATTGGAGAGCCCAAATCGAGACTGCTGTCGCGTGTATTCGGCCGACGGCGTTGGGGGGCGGGGCTTCCTCCGTTGCTCAGACTGCTGTTTCGGCTGGATGTACGCGGGTGGGCGCGGCGTTCCGTTCTGCGCCGTTGCGTCTCCTGGTGCTGCGTTTGCTCCTGTTCGTGCGCTCGCGCCCGCGTGAAATGGTGATGGGTGTCGGGAAGAGGCAAATCGAGCGGAATTTGTCTGGAAACGCAAACACACCAGATTCGAACACATGCATACAATATTTTGATTCGAACAACAGAGCTTCTCTGGTGGTAGTATGTACAAATTTAGATTTCGAGAGAACTAAAGTGGAGACTACTCTTAGCAGATAGCTGGTCGTCCTTATCGATCATTTTCTCACTGAACAACCCATGTGGTGGTAAACTCTATTTTTCTCACCACGTGCACACGGTCGTGAGTTGTAACTCACGGTGAATTCACCGCTGTCTCTATGCTTCAACACATATGCACATTGTGAATTCACCCTGAGTTTACTCACCACTTACGTGTGTAGCGCACTGTCATTTGGCATTCCATTTTCACATGAACACTATAGTGTAGTCTAGTCACTAAGAGTATGCTATGGACCTCAAGTCGTGTTGCGTAAAATTGATTCACAAATGCGGATTTTTGTCCGTGCTTCATGTACTCCTATTTTGGAGAAGTAGGGTACTATGGGGTAAACCCGGACACGGGCTAAACCTGGACTCCTAAGCTTTTCTGAACTTGCCGCTACAGCAAATGATGAAGATGGTAGCTCATTTGAAAGAGGAGAGTTCAAGGAATCGATTGGTAGAATTACTTGTCTCAATCGGTCGTCTGTTTGCTGAGATATACTAGGTGTCCGAGTTTACCCCCGTGTCCGGGTTTACCCCATAGTACTCTACATGCAAACTACGCCGGACGAGTCCCAAAGCGAACTCTCACTGGCCACACGGTCTGTACTGTGCACACCTGGGTTTGATCCGTTTCTTCGGTTCCGCTTTTGGCGCTTCTGTCTGCGTTTCTCGCTTGCTGCTGCTGCTGCTGGGCTTTTTCCGTCCCGTAGTCTCCTCCTCCACCATCTCAGCCCAGCTCTGATTCATCAGACCAGCTGATTCCTGCTGGAAATGGAGATACGCCTCCTCGAACGACACGTTGTTGGCATCTGAGACGGCAGCAGCAGCTTCAACTTGAGCTTTCCTCGGAGAGCTACACAGGTCCAAGCATACTACAAGTGATGATTACGTTTTATCGTGATTCCTGTAGATGGGTAAGACTTGAATGATTGCCTGATTTATCAAAGCAAAAAGCAAGCAAGCTACACAATCACCAAGATTTCATTAGCCTAACCCTATTCTATTCGCTACTTGCGCTAAAAAATATCGTCACAGCCAAGAATGCATATGAAGAGATAAGATAAAATTCGAGTTTGAAATCTCTTGTTGTGCATTCTTGCGTCACAGCTCAAGATAAAACAATAAGTAAGCGCCTAATATGCTGTCTCTCTGGCCAGAAAGGCAGTTGTCGCGCATGTACTGAGCAGTATAGAAAGCTGATGGATTATGTGAGCGGCGCTTCTATGAAACAAACGTGCTTCAAAAATTCAGAAAACGCGCTTTGTCGGCACTTGGTACTGCTATGTGAACCGCCCTCCGCTTACCCGCGCCTTTTCGAGTTAGTAGCTTCCAAAGGTGGATACTCATCGTCCGATTTCGTTGTAGAAGGAGCAGTAACAGGAGACCAGCAACGTCTGCAAATACGCAGCGCAAGCATATCTTCTGAACGAAAAAGTAAGAAATGCGAAGTAATAGGCGAGGTCGCATATAGCGCTGCGCACACGTAGTAGCGCTTTTTCTTGCAAAATTTGTTTATTTTTATACATTTTATCTGTAGCCGCTGTTTGGCTAAAAAGTAAATAAAATGTACAAAAATATAAACAAGTTTTGCAAGAACAAGCGCAACGTGTGCTATAGAGGCGTGTGCGCAGCGCTAATTGCGACCTCATCCATTCAGCCAAAATCAACCTGTCTCCACTCACTGGATGAATAGGCACAAAATTGGCATTCACACAAGATAGATAACCGGGTTGGCCCAAATTTCTCCCGATCCAAATTACCCCACATCACCCGACGTCCAGCGGGCTTACTTGTGCTTCCTTCCTACAGTTTCTGCCTCTCTTGGACTCTGGATAGAAGGCGATACCGTCCTTTTGGACGGTGAAACACAGGATTTCGATGCTGTTGTAGGCCGATCATCCTCTTCATTTACGCGAGATCGACTCTATACGATCATAAAACAAGCTACTTGCGTCAATTTGCAAATAAAATAATCAACATACACCACCACAGACTGCACAATCACATGCTGACGCAACTGTTGGCAAGTTGCCAATTTTGCTCCCGTGTGGCCTAACCGTTTTATTCGCTGTGGAATGCGTCCGTTTCCGGGGACTCGTCCGACGCTGAGAATGATTCTCCATAACTTTGAAAATGCGATTCCTTCTGTCAGCCTCACTTCACCACCCCCACTGTAATCCGCCGTTTTGTATATTTATCGTTCAAGCGTTTGCCAAGTATGCGCCAAGGATAGGACGGCCAGCGCCGTTCGTTACGCATCGCATCCGAACAGTGTTGCCAGATGCCCAGAGTGCAACAGTGCTAACGGGTGGGAGAATAGTGACAGATTGGTACCGGCACTAAAATGTGTTGACCGGGGGGGGGGGGGGGGTTGCCGAGTGGCGATGTGGCTCAGTGGAACAATGCAGTTAAACTCAAGCCGGCACTAAAATGTGTTGACCGGGGGGGGGGGGGGGTTGGCGAGTGGCGATATGGCTCAGTGGAACAATGCAGTTAAACTCAAGTTGCTCACAAGTTAATGACACAGCCCAACAGTCTTTCCTCTTCTCCTGGCATGATATCAAGCACGTCACCCCCAGATTTCTTTCTATCTCTTCCCCCTACATCCCTTCCCCGGCATCCCTGTACATATCAGCATTGAAAAGCTCAAGCTGTCAAGCATTTGACTCGAGGGTTCAAAGCGATGGCTAAAGATACTGTAGAGCTGGGTGTGCCGGACCATACACATACTGCAGAGCAATAAAGATGGAAAATATGCGCATTTGCACCACAAATTGCTGCGGCAGAAAAATATTCCCCCCCCCCCCCCCCCTTCAACCACCCCCCGAATAGTGCCAGAATAGTGACAGAAGTGACAGACCAAATTTTCAGTGCCAGATGGGGGTCCAATAGTGCCAGGGTTGTCACTATAGTGACAGACCTGGCAACACTGCATCCGAATCCGATCCTTTTCTTCGTTTTGTTCTTCGCAGCTGCATTCGAAATTTACCGCTAAAAAATGCAACCGAACGAGATAGACGACACTAAATTTGCATAGCCCCGTGGCGAACACGGTGGGTCCGAAATATTTTAGCGTGTCAAAACACAACAATCTTTACACATGATAACAAGTTCTCTGCTTGTGAAAATAAAATATTATTGTACACACATACTATACATTCAGGTAGCCATTTGTGGCCGTTAGCCAGCAATAGATAGTACAGAAACTGACACACGACACATAAAACACACACAACACAAAGCTTTCGCTTCAAATTGCAACATGTCCAAACACAACAAGAAAGCGTGTATTAAAATTATCAAATCACGGCATGGGAAGCACAGAGATCCAATCAAGGAACAACAACGTTATCATGATAAGACGATAAGACAGTAGTACGTGCAAGATGTTGAGAAAACAAGGTATCCATCGATGATGTGTACATGGCAGTCCCAGCTTGCCGCAGGAGCTCATCAAAAATGAGGAAGGGGTGTAGTCAGTGCAAGTGGCCGTCACATTATTTCATCGCCCACGTTCCGGCATAAGCATACGGCGAACATGACACCAAACAGCTAAAATAATGACTCACGTGGTTGTACCATATCCTATGTGTATGTAGCGAGTGCATAATTGGTTCTTCGTCAATGCTTCACGTACATGGGACAGCATTACATGTACCTGGAAAACTGCAACAGAAATGCCCAAAATGATAAAGATGACTGCGTGATAGCGGAGCTCCCGTAAAAGCTTCTCATAGCAACCCTGTAAAACACAGAACTTCCCAGGATCCCAATATATTGTACGTATCGTATTTTTGGGTGGGGCTATACAAAAATCGAGAGGTCTGATGGGGGGTTATACACTGGGGGGATATACACTGGGGGGAGGGGGGGATATACATGGGACAAAATTTTTGTTTGTGAGAGGTGTGTAGAGGCATGTTTTTGAGGTCAAAAGTACGTGTTTTAGGGCATAATCGTGGTTAAAACAGGGTTATTCTAGTACAAGACATGCTCAGCTAAGCTTATAGGCATGGTAGCATGGTGTAGGAGTAGCTACAGCTAGCTTATGACCAGCTTACATAGGTAGGTTAGGTACCTTCCAGAACATGGGGGGTTATACACCAGGGGGGATATACATAGGACAAAATTTATGTTTTGCCAATGGGGGGTTATACACTGGGGGGATATACTCAGGGGGGATATACACCCAAAAATACGGTACTGTGTTCAGTACATTCAATCAGTCACGCTGGGCGTATGTATCGTTGAATAAACGCCCTACGTTTCCGTAAGCTGCCCACTAAATTCGTGCTAACGGAAACACGCCTATCTCATGCCCAATTCATGAAGGAAACGGCTTGCGTGCCCATTCAAAGCGATAGTCAACCCTTTCCTTTCCTCTATGAACAGGTCATTTATTCGCTATAGCGCTAAAAAAATATGGGTGGTCGTGAGCTGACCCCTGCTCTGGTTTTCAGTGCATTTTTGATCGGTGCTGGCGGAGTCATCGATCAAAAACGCACTGAAAAACAGCTAGTCTGAGTCAGCTAGCGACCACCCATAATTCTTAGCGCAAGTAGCGAATAGCGCAGCGACAATTGATGGCGTATAGGCGCGCAGTGAGCGACCCCAGGTGACTGGCACGTGACACCTCTTGATGGACGGCTTCTTTGAAGGCGCTGCTGTCATAAGCGTACACCTGACAGCGCGCGTCGATGGGTCGAAGGTCATTGGGCGGCCTGGCCTCCTGCTTCTGCTTACAACAGCTCTTCGGCACGTTGTGGATGACGCCCGGACTAGTGTTGATCTGCCACCAGCTGCCCTTATAGTCCAAGGGGCTGGCGGAACCACAACATTTCTGCTGAAACCACACACCGACTCTGTAGCGCATACAGTTACCTCTTTGTGCCTGTAACGAGCGGAGGCCTCTGGTTTCTGACATTTTTCCCGATCTCGAGGAAGGTAGCGGGGTGGGGTTGCTTCTGGTAGCTGCACGCAACAGGAATCGGGCACTATGCGATTCGGAAGCCAATCCTGACTGCTGGAGGAGGGGTAATTGATGGTTCGCTGCCAGTAGCTTCCATCCCAGTCCGATACACCGGTACTGCCGCAACACGAATGCTACAGAAAGCTACCAGGACGTAATGTACAGTACAGGACAAGAATACCTACTACAAAACAAAGCATTACAACATATTATACATATGTACCTATTTGAGAGATAAGGAGAATAGATGACAGTTCGTTGATGAACACAACTTGACTCTATGTACTCTCAGCATAAAAAGATCACTATGGACCAGTTGCGCGAAGAATTGGGTATTCGCGATGACCCCTCAACATTACACTTTTTTCCAGTGAATTTTATAGGTGTCAGGTCGCGACCACGCAATTCTTACCGCAACGGGTCCATTGGCTGCTGGCTGCTCGCTTACATAGAATTGCAACTTGTCTACGATCTGTGAGACTGCGGCGCCTACGGTATCCCGTCTGCCGTAATCCTCTCGCAACAGACCGGACAAATCATTTCTCAGTACAACAACCACCTAGAAGAAACTGAGTTACCCTGGTCTAGCATCCAGACTAACAGAATATGTAGGCTATGTTACCAATTACGTATTTATGTACAATAATATGTACATACATATTGTACTCCTCCTCTACTTATATGTACCATTGTATGTACGTACAGAAATAAACATGCAGCAATCCATCACTCACTAATCAATCACGCCTCACGCGCTCACATGCAGGTAAATGTAACTAAAAACAACACTCTTGAACCGAAAACAAATGAATACGCGCTAGGCTTATGCTATTTGCTGCCTAAAAACGCAAACCCACTCAAGTTATGGAGCATTTGAAATTGAAGGAACAACACATAGGGGGTTGGGTAGATGTCAGATCCAGAGACCTCCTTCGTTTATGGTATCAATCAACTAAAGACAAAATACTTGTAAAGTGAGCGAAATTGAGCAAGTACGTACGTACGTACGTAGTATTGGATGGTGTCCACAAGATCATCCACCCATCCTTGCCTCCCATAGATCTGAGAGGTCTTGTTGAATAAATACTCCTTGGTGTATTCGTCAGAAAACTAAAAGGAAACCCAGGCTCACTATTTTTAATGTATTCACCATATGCAATAAGTGCAGTGCTTGGTCGCGAGGTGACTCCTCTGAACTAGCCTTGATTTCAGTGCAACTTTTGATCAGTAGTCGACGCGAAGGTCGGCGCGGAAAGAAACAAACGAGCAAGAAAGACGACCGCGCCGACGTTCGCGTCGACTACCGATCAAAAGTTGCACTGAAAATCAAGGTTAATTCAGAGGGGTCACCTCGCGACCAAGCACTGGCTCTTATTGCATATGGTGGATAGTTAGTAAAGCAGTCACGCTTCGCAACAAAAACCTTCATCCATTGCAAACAAATACATACATCAAAACGCAGAATACATCATGCTTGGCTGTGATCGTGATCACGTGCTTACCTTATTCTTGAATATTATGGCTAGAGATGACACGCTGACTTCGGCGCACAGTAGAACAATCAAGACAAGAACGTACTGAAACAAGAAGTTATGATAATGTCGTTGTACTGTACGTCATACGTAGAGTAAGTATGGTGACAGGATCATACAGCCACCTAATGACTGGCTGTTGGCTTCTGAAGCGATGCTTTTGGGAATTGTAACATCGCGTTAAGATAAGCGACGTACGATCGACGTACGCTCGAACAGGTTCATGGCTGTCCACGCCGTGTTGCAGTGCAGTATCTCGCTTCCCCATATATGAACGCGGCATAAAGGCGCATTCACATAGGAAGGAATTGCGCTCAGCTTGCGTCCAACGCATCTGTCGCTGTCCATGCTTTTGCATTCGACGAGCCATAAACACCACGCCTAACTTACGCCCAGCGCATGCCTCCGATGTGAATGCGCCATAATTACGAAGCTTACCGTTCCGAGCATACACTGGACTTCCTTGAGAGCACCACAACAACCCAGGAAAAAGAAGACAATCGCCAATATGCCAATCACGATCAACAACCAAGCAGCAATGTACAGCAAGGGATCAGCCTCTGAGAAACTGAAACATCAACGCAACACGTAGTACTGTAGAATAGGGGAGATTCATAAAGTAGGCCTACGTCACGCAAAAATACGGGAAGAGGGGTTGGGGCGAATATGACGTTAGCGTGACGATGTGCCACTCTATGTACGTAAGCATACATACTGGGGGGTAATTCCAAAAAAGCGTGGTACGTAAGGAGAGGGGAGGGGATGGCGACGGATGAATTTTGCGTGATGTATTATATGAAACTGCCCAAAGTGCGGGGTAATCAAAAAAGGACGAATGGCAAGCAAGATCATAACAATACTGTGTACGTTGAGGCATCTTCTGCCTACTCTACTAAAATTACCCCGCACTATCCCAAACTGTTTTATGCATCTGCGCGCAAAATGCAGAGCAATACATAGAGTAAAAGTATTTTGCTGTGCAGTAGTGTGTGTCACATACTTGACGAGATCGAGAAGATAGCTTCGCTGCGGGTCCACTAACATCCACACTCCGAAGACTAGCAATCCTATCCCTGACATCTAAAAGCAAGCACATCCCATCATCATATTCCAAAAAGATAAACAAAAGTAAGAAGGGTAGTATAGTATGACGGGGGAAAGTCGAACTATTCCCCATGCTATCCTAGCACAGCAGCTCATTTCTAATTCGGCAAATATGTACCTATCAATAACCAATATACGGTACTAGGGGGTAAACCCGGCCATGGGGAAATCCGGCTTCCAAGTTTCAGGGCTGCATATCTCGGCAACCAATGGACCGTTTGAGACAAATTCTATATCAATCGATTGCTTGAATTCTTCTCTTTCAAATGAGCTATTTGACTCATCATTTGCTGAAACAGCAAATTCACAGGAGCTTAGGTGGCCGGTTTTACCCTGTACCCTTTATTACTCACCCAAAAGATGAGGTTGAACATAATGAGCAGGATTTTGGCGCATTTCGCGCCCCATCCCACCGCCATCTTTGTTGTCCGCTTCTCAAATAAATACAGGACCGCAAATTGTTGTGAACGGTGGTTAGCAGAGGAGAAATAAGAGAAAGAAAGTTGCAAGTTATGAATGGCCACCAGCTGTGTTGAGTTCAGCAACTAATATGTCAACTGCCCTCTTCAGTCAGCTAGTGATTGAAGCTGAAGTTTTAGCACGCGGCACAATAGCTTCGCCTCCGCACGCAAGTCAATGCTGCTTCCTTCCTTTGTTCCCTCCTTCGTTCCTCGCTTGGCTGCTTCCTAGTCTTCAGAAGTTACTTCTCACTTCAAGCGAGCGCACCCAGCCAGTTTCTTTATTCAGTCAGAGAAAGAAAAGCCTGAAAGCAAAACCGCCAACTTACATCGAGCAAAAGAAAGAGAACAGGCGCGTTTACTATTTACGGCGCCTAATGATGCGTTGTTGAGGCGCAAGCAGAAACTGGCGGTAAACCTGTGAGGATGATGTTTCAAGCTAAGGGTAAGATTGAACGATAAAATCCGATTTCAGCCGCCACGTTCATAAAAAAGCGCTGCCTAATGATGGCGTCTTAAAAAACGGTCCAATCAAGCATGCAAATGTATTAAGTAACACGCAACAAGCTAACCAGTCGCCGAGCAAGAAAAATTGACAGCTTGGCAGCTAATACTGCTAGCTTGTAGCTGCCAAAGGAACGAAAACATGTGGGCCAATGCGGTATGTCAAGAGAAAGGAAAAGGGCATACGTTGCTTGGTGTGACTCCCAATCCAACAGATCGATATCAAGCAGCCCATTTTGGGGAAGGCTGTGACTTCATGAATCCAAAGCAAGATCTTGGTGTCTCCAATGTCGGCATCCTTCCGCTTTTCCCCAAACGTGCGGTGGTAGCTGCTATTTCAAAGAAGCCTTTTCTTTTCGTGGCACGGGTTCATTTATGCATTTCGTTCGTATTATTGTCACGTCATCTATGTCTGTAATGTACTCTTGGAGCGCCACAACCAGCGTCTAGTATACCCATCTAAATCACGAAACAGATATCTTTAGAAAAAAGCTTTTACTTGGATAAACGAGGAAGCAGTAGTAAGCAAGCGAGCAGTAAATAACCATCAAAGAACTGGCACACACACAAAGCACAACACGCAATAGTACGTTTTGGCAAATTATACTCAGCAAAGATAAGAATAGCATCCGTATCTCAAAGTGCACGAATGATGAGACCCGGTATAAGCAAGATAAGATATAGCAAGAATGAACACGTTAGCACATACCACCGTATGCTGGATACTTGCACATTCGCATAAGACAAGTCAGTTGGTATGACGGCCCAGAGAATGGGTAGTTCTCCTAGAGGGCAGGAGTTTTGATAAGTGAATCAGTAGAGAGACAATAAAGATAGTCAACAAATTACTCAGCTTCTGTAACGAATTATTGTGTACAGATTCAATAAATATAGAATAGAGCTCTAACTAAAGCTTATCATAGAACGAACAGCAACTGCAACAAGAGATAGAATTTATGTACGGCAAAACAGTTTAAACACCTACATACACAACGTCAATGCGAAAGCCCGTATCCTCTTTAGACGTGACAGTGAACTGTTGGTGTATTGTACGTATGTACGTAAAGTAATATACTGTACGTATGCATAACCGTTCCTTGAATAATATTACACGATTTTGCACCCGAATATACCAAAGGCCTGTGCCCCTAAATACAAGTATTTTTTGTTTCTCAGATAATGATGATTATTATAGCATTCACAGTAACCGTGCTTGAAAACCTGATGAATATCCTTTCGTGCACCCTGGCAAGAATACGTATACATTCTTAGTAATAAATAAGTGCTTCGTAAAATGCGAACCAAGGCTCAGCGCAATTTAGACCAAAATCGACTCTCGTTTTTAGCCAGTCGAGTTACCACTTAGTCTAGATGACGCTGTACACCACAAAATGAAAACAGTATCAAAAACATGCTCAACAAATAAAACATACATAGGCCAGTCAGTTCAAAGTCACTTCTAACAGATTCTCTGACCCGATGAAGTTCCTAACTTACA
>JASAMW010000376.1:0-34188 GCA_030247985.1 Epsilonema sp. ZAB3_2
GGCAGGAGTCGCTCTCCGCGGCGAAGGGGAGAAGGGCGCAGGAGGAACCGGGACGAGGACAAGGGCAAGTGGGCTTGGAGCAGAGGCGCCGCCATGCGAGAGCGACAGAGGGAGAAGGAGCGCAGAGCCAGGTATGTCTCTACTCTGCATACGAGGGAATTATGGAACAATAACAATGGGAGGGTGGCGGTTAGATTCATGCTACAGTCGGGTCAGAGAGAGTTGGCTATGACATGCAAGGCGCGTTGCGTAAAATAGAATCGCAAATGCGGAGTTTTCTTCATGATTTGTGTACTTCTATTCTGTAGGAGCACACGCAAACTACGCAACACGAAGAGTTCCATAGCAAACTCTCTCTGGCCAGACTATGGCAGGCTGTAAGCAGCCAGTTTTGCCGGGAGCAGTTATGTGTACTTCATTTGCCGGAATTGAGTTCTGTGACATAGAACAGGCTATGCGCTTGGCGCTGTGTGAGTCCCCATATATCAATGAAAGCAGCCAGTTGATTATGCGTAATTACATGCATAGCTATTGGAAGGTACTACATACATACATAGGTAGCTTGTTGTGTGTGTAGGTCTCCGACGGCTCGTTACAAGCGTGAGCGTAGTGCGTCGGTGAGTTCTGAGGACGAGCGGATGCTGGACAAGAAGAAGCTGTTCGAGATCGCGCGCAAGAACGCCAGCGCCATGCTCCAGGCCGGCACTCTACAGCAGATCAAAAACATGTCCGCCGACGAAATCGCCGTCCTCAGATCGGGCGGAAAGTCAGTGGATGAACTTATCGGTAATGGCCAAGTGCTGGGTGGCAGAAAAATGGGGGTTATATGTGGGCTTGGGGTTTTCCTACGTAAAAGTTTTGGGGGTGCGTGAGAAAAGAAAATTCTGGGGTTGCGTAAAATATTTGGGAATGCGTGAGGAAACTTTTCGATTGGGTAAAATTGCGTCCCACAAATTTTTCCCCTGCGTACATACCTACCTACCCCACGCCCGTTCGTGAGAAACGAGTACTATCTATCAGTTGCTCTCTGTCTGTCTACCATACACATGTACATGTACGTACATACTACCTAACCTCCATACATAACGCAGTTTGATGTTTTGTAGCCTACTGCAAGAAGTTGCAGAAGCGGGCGGACAAGGCGCGACTGAAGAAAGAAGGCGTGGAAGTGAGCAGCGAAAGCGAAGACACGGAGGAGGAGGCGGAGCAGTTTGTCAACCATCCCTTCGTCGTCAGTCAGGCAAAAATCACCATGAACATACCGGTACGCAATGCTATGCGACTCTGCTGACGAACGTAATAGAGTACCGTATTTACCCATGCATAGCCCCCCCCCCCCCTATGCATCGCCCCCATGCATAGCCCCATATTGGCAAAACATAAAAAATGCCCTATGCATAGCCCCCCCTATGCATAGCCCCATATGTACTGTACAGTACCTAAAGCTACCTACATAAGCTGGTCATAAGCTACCCATAGCCACTCCCACACCAAGCTAAGATGCCTGTAAGCCTGCTTGGGGGTGCAGTGTACTAGAATAACCGTGTTTTGACCTCAATTATGCCCTAAAACACGTGCTTTTGACCTAAAAAAAGCCTCTGCGCACCTCTCAAAAACATAAAAAATGCCCTATGCATAGCCCCCCCCCCCATGCATAGCCCCATATGTACTGTACAGTACCTGAAGCTGCCTATATAAGCTGGTCATAAGCTACCATAGCCACTCTCACACCAAGCTAAGATGCCTGTAAGCCTGCTTGGGGGTGCAATGTACTAGAATAACCGTGTTTTGACCTCAATTATGCCCTAAAACACGTGCTTTTGACCTAAAAAATATGCCTCTGCGCACCTCTCAAAAACATAAAAAATGCCCTATGCCTATGGCCGCCCCCCCCCCGCCCCCCCCCCTATGCATAGCCCCCCCCCCCTATGCATAGCCCCCCCCCCCCCTATGCATAGCCCCCCCCCTATGCATAGCCCCATATAGGACCTCTCAATTTTTGCATGGGGCTATGCATGGGTAAATACGGTATGGTGGTGATGTGGAAATATGTCCGGACAAGAATTTATGAATTTGGACCAGACTAAGTTATAAATTCTTGACCAAGTTATAAACGTGCATCGCTTTCTTTGTTTCTCGAAGCAGGTGCCACGTTAGCGTTATATTTTGGTCGGCATTTTCGCATCATTAGATGGAAATACTACCGGCATGCGCCGGGAATTTGAATAGTACAACTTACAGTGTGTAATGAGCGACGACAATTTGGAGGATTGCATTTGTTGAGTATGGTTTTTGTTGTGTAGAATGCGACTGCGTTGCCGGCGAAGACGGCGCTGCAACGGAAGCAGGAGGAGACGCAGTTGCGCCTCTGCTTCCCCGTCTCCTCCGGACTACAACACAAACACGACACGCCTGCAGCTGGCACAGCCGCACTGGTATGCATGTAGGGTACTCTGGGGTAAACCCGGACAGGGGGTAAGCCCGGACACCTAGTATATCTCAGCAACCATACGACCGAATGAGACAAGTATTCTACCAATCCATTCCATGAACTCTCCTCTTTCATATGAGCTACTGATCATTTTTTTTTTCTAGCTTCAGCCTGTTATAGAGTGCTTCTCTGGAAATGCGCCTTAGGCACCTTTTTATGGTCCAGCAGCCGTTTTCCAAACATATTGAGCCTTCCGCATTACGTTGCTGACCAGTTTAAAATTTAACCCCTCCTGTATGTGCTGAGATATGGCTGCTGGTAGGCCCAATTTTCCCCTCACGTGCCCGCCACTTTTTTCAAAAGTTCTTACCATCATTCTCCTCCATTTTCTTCGCTGATTTCGGTTTGGGCATGCCCCTTCGATATTTTCATAAATACACCACAAAAATGATCAAATTAGCCAAAATTACCTCGTTTTCGACTATATCATGGCATGTTCGTCAAAATATCGAAGGGGCATGCCCCAAACCGAAAGCAGCGAAGAAAATGGAGAATAATGATGGTAAGAACTTTTTAAAAAAGTGGCTGGCACAAAAGGGGCAATTTGGGCCTACCAGCAGCCATATTTCAGCATACAGGAGGGGTTAAATTTTAAACTGGTCAGCAACATAATGCGGAAGGCTCAACATGTTTGGAAAACGGCTGCTGGACCATAAAAAAGGTGCCTAAGGTGCATTTCCAGAGAAGCACTCTATAACAGGCTGAAGCTAGAAAAAAAATGATCAGTACCTTGTTCATCATTTGCTGAAGCGGCCAGTTCAGAAAAGCTTAGGTGTCCGGGTTTACCCCACAATACCCTACAAATGTTTCAGTACACTTACTCAGTACGTGACGTCTATGTTATGGGTAATTCACATTGGAGGAAGGAAATGCGCTCGGCGTACGCCTGGCGCATGCGTCGCGGCTGTCCATGCCTCTGCGTGTGTCGACTGAGCCATGGGCACGCCCAGCGCATGTCTCCTATGCGAATGGGCCATTAGGGGAAAGGAGGGCGGGTGCGTGGGCAATTCCGGATACCGTAGCCTTTGCTTTGGTACTTTACTCGTGACGAAAACTACTGAGTGCTGTGGTATGCAGCTTCCAGTGAAGGGAATAATAAACCTGTTGATCCCAGCATCACCTGGCTAGGTTTGGCGCTCAGTTTCTCATCCTTACACCCAACATTTCCTCAACCCTCGTAAGTGACATTTGGACTCGATACGATACTACTTCCAGTTGTCCGGTTTTACCCCACGCTACCCTTCCTGTATGTACTTATTTCGCGCTGGACTGGAGCTGTAGGAGCTGAACGCCTGTGGAAGGCTTTTGCGACTCAATGCTCCTATATAGTTATCCGGTTTTACCCCACACGTAACCTGCCCAATGTTATATGTACATAGGTGCCTATACTATATTGTATGTGCTACCCTATGTACATGTGCTGCACTGTGTAGGAGTGGACGCCTGTGGAAGGAGGCGGGGCGGCGGCGATCGAAGGCGCGGAGGAGCTGAAGGCTCTGCCGGCGCCCCCGGAGCCCCCGAAGCTGCCCCTGGAGCACCAGGGAGGCCAGGTGGCCCTGTCGGCGCCCCCGTCCCGACCCCAGCCTCTCCTGCCCTACGCGGCCACAGAGGCGCCCACCGCCGCCGAAACGGCCTTCGCCATCGCAAACATGACCAAGGGACTGCCGACTGGCACCGTCACCAACCAGAACGACGAGGATAACGTGTTCCGGGATAATCCGAGCCCGGTAAGCTAGGGGTGACTTGGGGTAAGGGGGCTTTGTATCATGTACAAATGGGGGCAATTGCTGAATACCTTGTGACGCTGATCGATGGATACTGCATCTAAGGGTGTAGAAGGCCAAGGAGTCTTCGCTTCTTGTTTGCGCATTTTTTTACCATTCAGCGCATATGTACTGTAGGCGTTACCTGTTTGCGTACGGAGCGTAAACTGTGCCCTTTCTGGCCTTTTACGTTGGAGTCATTGATCAGCGTGAAACGTGTATGCTCGCTCGTATTGTGTGTGTATGTATGTATGTCCATTGTAGCCGGCGGAAGGGATAACGGATATTGTGAGTCGACGTCTGGACGCCGTGAAGCGACTGCAGGAGAATCCCAACGACGTGGAAGCCGTCAAAATGATGCACTTGGCAGAGGAACAGGTGAATGCTTCTTCTTTTATGATGGCGATGGTGTATGTACGTACGAATATGTTCAATCGTCCCAATGAGTGAACACTATGTTGCTGCCGCACGTAAGTAGCAGAAAAATTGCATGGAAACTGATGATCCGTGCGCATACACTTGAGGCCGAATATCCGTGCAGTAGCTGTCGAAAAGAATGATGCCGCGTTCACCAGACGTCCGTATCGACGTACGTCCGACGTATCTAGGAGGATCTAGGAGTACACGGTTCATGTACTCCTAGATACGTGGGACGTACCTCCGTACGGACGTCTGGTTGGTGAACGCGGTATGACTCTACATGGGAGGAAATAGGATGAACTACGCTACATTTATGAGGAGTTCCATGGCATTTCAACCAATTTTCTGTACAAATTGCACTGACCATCTCCGATTTTTTTCAAATTTGGTACACAGGTAGGTCCTAGGGGGAAACCAAATCGTGCAAAATTTCAGCTTCCTGGGACCCCCCATTCTGGAGATATGCAGCCTCAAAGTTGGAATTTTGGCCCGGCCGGGGGCCAAATGTGCTATCTTTGAGGGCTTGTAGCTCCATCAGCATTCATAAAGTGATATAGACATGCCTATATCATTTTGAAGCTAATTCCATGTAGAATCAAATGAAAGCATCAAAACAGGTGGTCATGAGGCCAAAAATTTGAGTAAATCATAAATAAAAACTTTAAAACAAATTTACTCAAAAAACGGACCTTCGATTTTTTTTAAACTTTGAGAGGACCAAAAGCATACTGCTGACTTGTTGCATGCCAAAATTTGGGATGGGGTTCGCACTATTTCAGGAGTTATGGCCAGTTTTGTGTGATTTTTCACTCGTAAATTACGAACTAAGTCAAACATTTCCGAGCAGACTTTGGCACACATGTTCAGAGCAGCAGTGTAGCACTACTCCACATTTAGCATCTCAGAAGTAGCACACATATAGGCTCTCTTTCACCAGCATGGCCAGAACAATCATTCAGCATTGCTTGCTAGTGTTTCAACACCTCAAAAGTTGTGACTTTTTCGTCGGAATTCGGAAAAATAACTAAGTCCGACGAATTGCAGGCACATTTCAGCTCATTGGTTTTTGGTGGTATCACAGTAAAGCTCCTCATTTTCCACTTCAAAACTAACATATGCATGGCCTCCTGTTTACCTGGCTACTCAGCAATGCATATTCCCCATTGCAATCTGTTCTTTGTGCCCTAAAAACATTGAGTTTTTTCTCTCGGAAATTTTGTGTTACTGTACAAAGGACATGGTGGTGCTGTAAACTCAACACTAGTTGCTTCTCAGCATGTGTATACACAGCTTTCTTATTCAACTGGGCATCTATTGGGCATTCACCCTTGCCTTCTAATCATTTAGTTCACAAGAGATTCTACATATAGGTGATATGAAGGGGTTCAATAGATTAGACAGCAAGGATGAATGCCCAATAGATGCCCAGTTGAAAAAGAAAGCTGTGTATACAAGCTGAGAAGCAACTAGTGTTGAGTTTACAGCACCACCATGTCTTTTGAAGAATTTATTGTACAGTAACATAAAATTTCCAAGAGAAAAAACTCAATGTTAGTAGGGCACAAAGAACAGATTGCAATGGTGAATATGCATTGCTGAGTAGCCAGGTAAACAGGAGGTCATGCATATGTTAGTTTTGAAGTGGAAAATGAGGAGCTTTACTGTGATACTACCAAAAACCAATGAGCTAAAATGTGCCTGCAATTCGTCGGACTTAGTTATTTTTCCAAATTCCGACGAAAAAGTCACAACTTTTGAGGTGTTGAAACACTAGCAAGCAATGCTGAATGATTGTTCTGGCCATGCTGGTGAAAGAGAGCCTATATGTGTGCTACTTCTGAGATGCTAAATGTGGAGTAGTGCTACACTGCTGCTCTGAACATGTGTGCCAAAGTCTGCTCGGAAATGTTTGACTTAGTTCGTAATTTACGAGTGAAAAATCACACAAAACTGGCCATAACTCCTGAAATAGTGCGAACCCCATCCCAAATTTTGGCATGCAACAAGTTAGCAGTATGCTTTTGGTCCTCTCAAAGTTTAAAAAAAATCGAAGGTCCGTTTTTTGAGTAAATTTGTTTTTAAGTTTTTATTTATGATTTACTCAAATTTTTGGCCTCATGACCACCTGTTTTGATGCTTTCATTTGATTCTACATGGAATTGGCTTCAAAATGATATAGGCATGTCTATATCACTTTGTGAATATTGATGGAGCTACAAGCCCTCAAAGATAGCACGTATGGCCCCCGGCCGGGCCAAAATTCCAACTTTGAGGCTGCATATCTCCAGAATGGGGAGTCCCAGGAAGCTGAAATTTTGCACGATTTGGTTTCCCCCTAGGACCTACCTGTGTACCAAATTTGAAAAAAATCGGAGATGGTGCGTGTTTTGGCCTGGTTGAAATGCCATGGAAGGCCTCTTATGCATCATTTCTTCGGTCGAACGTTTGTGTTTTTTAGATGAAGAAATGGGCGGCTAGCAAGAATTTGCCCGGTCAGTTCACGGGTACCACGGGCGTCAACGTACTCACACCGGCGGAATTGGCCCCGGAAGACCCGAGATTTCAGGCCTGGGCGCGCAGGGTAAGTGATGAACGAATGCGTCACTGCATTTTCATGTTGTTTTCTATTTGTCTGCGCCTCTGAAAATTACAGAAAGAATAGTGGAGTAATGATGTCTACACGTTACGTACGTCTGTGCAGATGTCTATGTAGACGCACGTAAAAACTGGCGTGCATAGACTTCCTTACACCGCTAATCTTACTGCGTTTGTAATTGACAGGTGGTTTCTTGGACCGTTTACCTACTGTATGTGTGTCGCGTTTACTATTGATGTGTACGTTTGATACTGGCCACCGTTTGGGAATAAGGGTAGGACCAGGATTACCTGACGAGAGAGAGCTTGTGTAACAGCTGAACAAGAAGCTGGGAAGCGTACAGCGCACCAATTTTTTTTAAGTCAAAAAGTGTCCAAAAAACAAGTCCTTGTTTTTTGGATACTTTTTTCCAAGATTTTGCGCGGTGTTCCTACCTTGTAAGTTGGTGGCTGTGACAATCTCTCTCTTGGCATGTAGTCCTGGTTGGTTAGGGAGTAACTTATATAAATGAATGTATAGTAGATGGTAGGGATATGTACTGTTAAGCAATAATTCATCACTAAGCCACTCGCCGTTTAGAGTAGTTTTGGGTGCGTTGTACGTACGTACACGTGCGTACGGTATGTATGCCTGCATGGCAGGACATTTAGTGCGGTGGCTTAGTGATGAGAGTCGTGGAGCGACATCAGCGTCCTCTGTCGGGGCGCTGCTGTAACTCCACGGAGCAGTGCGCACTGCTTGCTGCACACTGCTTACAGATTTTTCCGTTGAGAACTCCGTACATACAGATAGGCTGCTGCTGTTGTACTGGAGACGGCAGAAACATATGCGTGAACAGTCTGGCGGAGTTGGGTAAGTGAGCGGTTAGCCCACGTTGGAAGGTGTGCCACCTCATGCATACCCTAGCCAGCTCTGCTAGCCCCTCAAAGTGAATAATACCAAGAACGGATAAGGAAGAATAATGGAGGAGAGAAAACGATTGGTGTCTTTGTTCATTTTGTAAGTGAATTCCAGGTTGCTTGGGTGGGTGGAGTTTTTTATTACACTACACCACGACCAGGTACGTATGTACATAGTGTGCACCAAAAGCAGGGCCGGTTGTGGCTTAGGTACTGTAGAAGGACACCGGTTGTTTCGCTTCTTTGTGAATATGCTTATCTGTTCTTGGATAATACTGTGCAGGATTTTTCATCTACGGTTTCAGTGCATACATAGGGTGTTGGTTATGCTGATGTGTGTGCATTCGTATGTACGGCTACGGCGTGTACTAGGTACATACAGTACACATTTTTAAGAGTAACGTACGCGCCAATGCTGCGCATGCGTAGGATTTGTGTAAGTACTTACGTACCTACATATGTGATATTATACGTATTCTTTCATATGTCACGTGTTCAAACAGTGCGTGCGCAGTGAGTCATTGTGTGCGCTGGTGTATTTGCAGGATCAGTTGTGGAACGCGAAGGCGGTTGAGTCTGGGGTAGGTCTGCACCTGCTGCAGAAGATGGGCTGGAAGCCGGGAGAGGGACTGGGTAGAACCCGCTGCGGACCCGTAGAACCGCTCACGCTCGACATCAAATCCGATCGAAGAGGTACGTACATGTTGGGCAGTTGCTCACCACGTGTGTAGGCGGCTACTAAATGTCTCAGTTTGCCTGATAAGGCGAGGTTGATGGTTGATGCTGTTACGGTTGTGGTACTACTCCATTTTATCAGGAGTAAAAAAGGGGGAGTGACAAACGGCCGCTTCCATACAAACGGCTGATTTTCACACGCAAAGTTCGAAGCATTCCAGCGGTCGTAGAGAAATAAAACTGGCACCATTGAATGCGCCGATTCTTCTTCTTTCCAATGGTGCCAGCTTCGTTGAGGTCCGAGAACTCCTTCCATTTTATTTTTAGCGGGAAGTAGAGGGTACTTTTGAACCTCAATTTTTCTCGGGGAATGCTCTGGACGGGTATCGCCAGATCTGGCGATGATCGCCAGATCTGGCGATGATCGCCAGATCTGGCGATCACGCTGCTTTCGCAAACCAGCCAGCGTGTATCGCCAGATCTGGCGATGATCGCCAGATCTGGCGAGCACGCTGCGAGGATCGCCAGATCTGGCGATCATCGCCAGATCTGGCGATACACGCTGGCTGGTTTGCGAAAGCAGCGCTGGCGATCATCGCCAGATCTGGCGATACCCGTCCAGAGCATTCCCCGAGAAAAATTGAGGTTCAAAAGTACCCTCTACTTCCCGCTAAAAATAAAATGGAAGGAGTTCTCGGACCTCAACGAAGCTGGCACCATTGGAAAGAAGAAGAATCGGCGCATTCAATGGTGCCAGTTTTATTTCTCTACGACCGCTGAAATGCTTCGAACTTTGCGTGTGAAAATCAGCCGTTTGTATGGAAGCGGCCGTTTGTCACTCCCCCTTTTATATTACTCCTGATTTTACTGTATTTAGGCTTGATCTCTCTGGACGAGATCCCGGCCAGCAGGAATCGACCTAATGTTTCATTCACAAAGGACATGGCAGGTACAGTACGCTACTGACTACGTACGTACGTAGCCTTGAGTAGAACTTCTATGTCCCGACCTGCACAGGTTTCTCTTGTGCACGCATACTCTGGTATGTGATGTGATGGAGAACTGAGGTGCTATGTACATTACAGGCAAGCATCCGACGTCTGTGTTGATGGAGCTGTGTACGAAGCGAAGATGGGGCCCGCCCAGATTTTCCTGCTCCGAGGCAGGACAACATCACTCGCGTACTTTCATGTGGAAGGTAAGCTGCAAGTGGGGTATCGTGGGATAAACCCGGCCACAACGTAGAAAGAACGGCCTTCAGTACTAAGTGGTCGAGTTTACCCCATGGCAGGGTTTTCCATCACTGCATCTGCTAAAGTTACTTGGTAATGCGGGATTAATGTTCACCGTATGTTTCTTTAGGTGATTGTGAACGGTGTGGAGTACCAGCCGGCGACCCCATCCAGGAACAAGCGAGAGGGTAAGGCGCAAGCTTGTCAAGTGGTACTGCAATCACTCGGCTTACTGCCGAGAAATGCCAAGCTCCCCGTTGTCATTGGCTAGCAGATTGCCTACATATGGCATGCTATGGTGAATGAAGTAATTTAACGATTGATTATGAATGATAACGTTTCTTTCTTTTTTTTGTTTGCTGAAAGACACTACTTTTATATGTACATTCAAAGGGCGAAAGGTTAGGGTAGATAGAAACGTACAAACGCTACAGTGTACACTGTAGAGTACGTATTCTCACGGAACTGTTTTCGTATGTATGAATGAGCATTCGACGAGTTTTCTAGCTTTTCGCTTTAGTTTTGTTTCTGATGGCGTAAGACATAGTACCTGCTGAAGTTTCTTGCTGTATGGTATGGTTTTGTGCTGATTCGCTTACCGTAATAAATAGAATATAGATACCTGATACAATAGGTGGTTGAGTGATGTCTGTGTGTGGTTGTTGTCGATTTTTTGTTCCCGAATAGTAGCGCCCCTTGGAGCCTGTGTCGTGCTTTGCTCGAGTTCTGTAATAAACACATCACTTAGCAACGACGTTGGGACTTGGTATTGTTGTGGAGACGCATTTGGCTAAGCTTCATATGCGTTCATATTACTTTAGCGTACGTACATTACATGCTTTATAGTGCAACCAGCAGGTTCCTGCCGTGTGATAGAAATATCTCCGTATACAGCCATCGTAGAGAAATGCGGTCAAAAATGTCACGGCTAACTTTTAGCGAGATTTCCAAATCAAAAAAAACCGCTTGTCTCTAGCTCCTCTCAGTGTCGAGATCTCGGCGATTTTCTTATGTACTGAAATCGCCAAAATGGGCGTCGACCATCGGCGTCGGCAAACGCCCGAAAAATAAAAAATGGTAGAAATACGCTTGCGTGTCAAAGACGATAAAAACGAGCATCGGGCGTACAGGATCATGGGGTGTCGTGGTTTAGTTTAGCGTATTTGGTCGACGCCCATTTTGGCGATTTCAGTACATAAGGAAATCTCCGAGATCTCGACACTGAGAGGAGCTAAAGACAAGCGGTTTTTTGATTTGGAAATCCCGCTAAAAGTTAGCCGTGGCGTTTTTGACCGCATTTCTCTACGATGGCTATACGGAGATATTTCTATCACACGGCAGGAACTTGCTGGTTGCACTTTAGTTACAATAGAACATATCAGGCCCCCGAGTGTATACTACATGTGCCTTACGTACAGTACACGCTCGCACCAACGAAGTGCGTTCACACTTGCCGCCCTAGTATAGTATCTAATCTACTCAAGCAATAGCGTAGAATCCTGATCGAAAGTCAATCAAAAATGCTGAACGAAAATTCGGTGGTGTTCTTGGTGGAAGTTTCAACGGAAACGGCGGCTTTCCTGCACGGTATCCAAGAAAATTTGCTGGAACTTCTTCGAAAGCAGGCCACACAGAATCCAGGCTTTCTCTTCAATGTGGGCCACTACTCCAGACATGCGAATCTGTGGGACGATAAAGTAAGTAAAGTAGCCACTAGCCATCAATATGTGGCTATGTGTTGGCTGAAGGACCATACGATACACAGTATTGGAGCAATTCTTGCTTGGCGATTATACACGCCTACAATACTAAGTAATAATACATTGTAGTGTCACCAAAATTTTGTTTGACTCCATTCAGGTGACACCATGCACATTGGATGCAGTGGAGCGGGCGGGCATGTGGATGCGTGAGTGGTGGCTGATGGATACGTACAAGACGCAGCGGGAACTAGGGAGGCCGCAGCTGATCCCGGCAATCGTTGCAGGATTTGCAGATTCAACCGCCCAGGCGCTCTACTTAGTCGCCGCTTCCGCTCCCCAGGAAAACACCCACGATATCCTCAACTACCTGCGGTAAGGCTGCAAATACTTTAAAGCTTGGTGTATTACCCGATCGGGTTATACAAACGAAGTCGATCCATTTGCTCGGGTATACTCGATAGCGGGTTATACAACATATCGGGGTATTTATTTGCCAAACTTGCTTATTTCAGCGTATAGCAGCTTTTTGAAGCATTTGGGGCACGTGGTGAATATCGGGGTATACAAAATACTAAAAGTCGACCAATTTGCTCGGGTTATATTCGATATCGGGTACTACCAAACTTTACAGTATCTATACTGCATAGACAAGAGGTAAGGCGTCGCTTCCTCACTGGATAACGAAAAGGACGGGGAAATCCCCGTCCCGTCGAGAAAGGACGGGGATATCCCCGTCCTTTTTGCAGTCCTTTTGGTCGAAAAGGACCGCGGAAACTTCTCCAATAAACAGACATAACCCAACAGACAAAAGAACCTGTGCTGTCATTCAGCACGAGCTGTGTTGGTTGGGGCAATAAACGTTGGGCGCTGGTCAATAGAAGTGTGTGTCTGTCTTCTCTTTCCTTGCTCGCGCGCCACCAATAAAAGTTAATCCCTTGCCTCACATCTTTCCGCCTCCCCCTCTTCATATACTAAAAACTTTGCCCGCGAAGGGGTAATAAAACGGTCCTTTCCTGACAGAGTAGCCAGCAAAAAGGTTATCCAGTGAGGACGCGGGCCCTAAGTACGTACACGTACTATGCCGAAGTTCTCTCTTTTGCTGCTTCAGGCTGTCAAGCAAAGGACGTCCAGTGCACGTGCTTTTCGCGAGCGGAGCGCAAACGCCAGCCAATTTTGCCGCAACCGAATTACTGCACATCATAGCCAAGGAAAGTGGCGGTCGATTTCGCATCGCTCATTTCGACCAGTTGGGACGAGTGGAGAAAGTTGTAGATGGAGCCAATCCGACGAGCTACTGTCCAACCTCCAATAATTTTCCAACTCGTCTGACCACCACCAACAATTTATTTGGCACAACCCACCAATCATCCGATTCACTGGCAATGTTGCCATCAATGTCCTCGGACTTTTTCGGCAATCGAAAGCCGGATCTCTTCGCCTCTGGCTTCAATCTGTTCGGTGATTGGGGCAAAGTGAAAAACTACAGCGACATCACGATTCCCCTGACCACCACTACCGTGTCCAAAGCAAGAACAATGCAGCAGCCGCAACCTAGTGATGTTTACGTTGGAAATGATGACTGGACGGGACTGGGTGATTTCGGAAGACAAATATGGGATGAGCAGCCTTCTTCTCAGGCAGTAGCAGGCATGTCGGATTCGCAAATGAGAGAGATTCGTCGTATGTTTTCCAAGCTGTACACGGAGCGAAGTAAGCGGAGAGTCGACTCACAGAAGCGACTGCTCAAGAGTCGCTCCGAAGCAGAATGGATGAGCAGCAGCGACTTGGATTTGGATGCCGACACTGTTTCAAACCTTTCTGAGCCGCTAGAATTGGACAAATCGAGACCAAGAAACGGCACCTTCACCTTATCGTCTTATCACCAACGATTGTACAAGCCTCGAAGTATCTCGCGCCCAAAACTCGCCTTGTCTGCGTCATTTGACAAAAATTACACGTCCTATACCGACCGAAGGAAGAAACCGGACTGGAGGCCAGTCGGAGCTGCGTCTAATAACGCCGGCTTTATAAGCACTGGAGCGAAAACTGGTGAGATACTGTAGAATCCAGGTGAGTTCTTGTCAGCAGTTATGGAGTTTTAGAGGTTTGAAATTTCCGCCACTTTTGGGGTGTCGTCATATACTGTATGTTGTTCTACCTACGTAGATCGCAGCAATGAATGGATGAACAAGTGGATGAACGATTACGTACGAAAGAGAAATGCCGAGGCTCAGAAACAAGGCGTACAGATTGGAGACAGTAGTACCACGAACAGCACTGCAGTGAGCGGTGTTGTACGTCGACCGCAAACGCAAGGCAACCGATTACTTGCAGCTCTTTCACAAACGAATGATACGGCCAATGATCCGCAGACAGAAACCATACGGGAACTTGTCAAGTAATGATTTGAAAGTTGTCATTCAACTAATGATGTGATAGCATAGTTGACATAAAAAATTGTCTTGATTTTTGATAAGTATTCAATTTTGTAGGCAAAATAACACTTTGGTCAAGGCTTTGACGACCACAACAGCAGTTGCTACGGAGTCACAGCGAGAGCTAAAGAAAAGGTAGGTGCAGGCTACAACATGCAAGTGTGTGTATGTGTTGTGTACCCACCATTGCAAAGACAAGACACCTTCGTTGATAGGTACTGTATGTAAACGTACAATCCACCTTGGACCCCATCTTTGAGCTCAGGCACAAATTGTGTTCCATTAATTGGTCCCGCAACGAATGCGTGTAAACTGCGCAGACGACGACACACTGCCTGCCCTCGATAGAACGGTCCTCATGAACAGTGAAAAATTCAGGAAAAATGTTCCCGCCTTTTTCTATTATTCAAGATAATACCACTAGAGCTTCTTCCTAAAAAGAAATCTTTCTTATGTAGAATTTGAGTTAGATTTCAAAAATAAAATTGATTTTCCAAAAAAATTTAACCCTTACCCAAAATTTTCAAAAATATCTCAAAAATATACTACTTTTGCAAAATTATATGCTAGGGGTTAATTTTTTTGGAAAACCAATTTTATTTTTGAAATCTACATCACAATTCTACATAAGATAGGTTACTCTTTAGGAAGAAACTCCAGTGGTATTGCTCATTTATCTTGAATAATAGAAAAAGGCGGGAAAATTTTTCCTGAATTTTGCACTATTCATGAGGACCGTTCTCATTCTCGGACCACTACCGAATTTTTTCTTTTTGTATTTTGTATCTGCATCCACTGGAACCTAAAAAGAATGAATTTTATGTAATTTTCGCCTTAAAATGGGTCAGGAGTGTTTGCGCATCTATAACTCCTCAATGAGGGCGAATTTTGAGATGCGGTTTTTTGCATTCAATTCCCCATGTGTTTTAGCAAGGATCCATGAACAAGAATAGAATCTTGCATGGCCTGCGCAGATCGATCCCTGACCGGAAACGTCGTCCTAGAAATAACCGATAATTTACATGCTGGATCGTACATATAAATGTACGATCGTGTATGATAATGTACGATCGTGTATATGAATGTACGATCGTATATACAGGGTGTCTCACGTAGACCTACCTAACGACTCAGCCTTATAACTTTCGTATTACAGTAGATATCAAGTTGAAATTTTGTCCCCAGAAACCCAAGAATATACCATACTTTGTGGCAAAATTTGAGCCAGGTAGGTAGAGTAGGGATGAAATTACGAGCTTGCGAAGTTGCGACCACTTTTTTCAACATTTTGAAATCAGTGGTGCCACTATTGACCTCGACAGACCCTTGAAGGCTGTTATGGGTGGTAAATCGCCTTATTTTTGAATCCTTTGTGTTCTGGACTGTGATGACGTTCAGCCATTGTTGTTTCACCATATTACCTCGTTGGATAAGCTGCTTGACCATGCTGAGCAGAAGGTTCTTATCTCAAAGCCATGCTCAGTGCGGAAATTGATAAAAACGGGGTCCAAAATGTCTAAGCCTGTAATTTCGTTCGCTGTGGGCCTATTTGGTTCAAATTTTGTCTCAAAGTATGGTATATTCTTGGGTTTCTGGGGACAAAATTTCAGCTTGATATCTACTGTAATACGGAAGTTATAAGGCTGAGTCGTTGGGTAGGTCTACGTGAGACACCCTGTATAAATGTACGATCGTTATAAATGTACGATCGTACATTTTTATATACGATCGTACATTTCTATATACGATCGTACATTGATATATACGATCGTACATTATTATACACGATCGTACACAAAAATGTACGATCGTATAGTTGATTATCTGAGCTCGAAAAGCGCGCGCAATCTCCATGCACACAAGCTCGCACTCTCTTCACAGAAACGAAAATATGGCCGAATTTTGCCTAGTTGGTCATGTGGATACCTTGGCCGTTAGTAGCTGATGCCATGCTGATGGTTGGAAAGCTGAGAAGAAGCACCAAATCTTGTTGACATAGACAGCGAATGCTTATTGATGCCAGTAGACGACAAGAGAACACGAAAATACTTTGGAAACTTCCCTTACTCTGCGGTCTGCTTGGATATTGCGCGCGCTTTTCGAGCTTAGATAATCACCTATTTTTATGTACGATCGTATATATAAATGTACGATCGTGTATAATAATGTACGATCGTGTATATAAATGTACGATCGTGTATAAAAATGTACGATCGTACATTTTTATATACGATCGTACATTTATATATACAATCGTACATTTATATATACGATCATACATTTCTATTTGCGATCATACATTTCTATTCACGATCGTACATTTATATATACGATCCAGCATGTATATGATCGATCATTATTTCCTTCGGTTACTTTGAGGACGACGTTTCCGGTCAGGGATCGATCTCCGCAGGCCATGCAAGATTCTATTCTTGTTCATGGATCCTTGGTTTTAGTACTTATTTATGAACCGAATAGGAAATGCGAAATTTTGAGGGTGTCCGTGAACAATGCACACATCAGGAAAACCTTGCCTTAATGGAACACAATTTGTGCCTGAGCTCAAAGATGGGGTCCAAGGTGGATACAAGCCACCTGGGTTGGGGATGCGGCGAATGGCGATACGACGACTGAAGTTGATACCTACTATGTGCTAACTTTTTCAGCTCGCCCAACAACACAAGGAGCATTCGAAACCCCTGGAGCAACAACAACAACAATAGCAATGCCTCATTGCCTTCAATGCGAGGGCGAGTCAGCGCAGGTGCGGGCGTTGGCCAGGTTGCACTGCAGAAACAGGCAGTGCTTGAAGAGCTGAAGGAACTGGCGAAAACTAAACGAGAAATCGAGGCGAGCCATGAGGAAATCGCGACTCGGGCAAAACAGCGCAAGCATCAACTACTGCGACAGGACAGGCAGCAGCAGATAGAGAGCCAATTGCAACGGCGACAGGTACTGCAGTAGACGGCATTTCTTATATCCCTCCACTTCGTCTACTACTTGTTTCATCCTGTTCTTCAGTGTGTTGAAGAGCGCTTCTCTGGAAATGCACCTTAGGTACCTTTTTATGGTCCAGCAGCCATTTTCCAAACATATTGGGACTTCCGCATTACATTGCTGACCAGTTTGCAATTTAACCCCTCCTGTATGCTGAGATATGGCTGCTGGTAGGCCCAATTTTCCCCCCACTTGCCCGCCACTTTTTTCAAAAATTCTTAGCATCATTCTACTCCATTTTCTTCGCAGATTTCGGTTTGGGGCATACCCCTTCGATATTTTGATGAAACCACCATAAAAATTGACGAAAATGATCAAATTAGCCAAAATTACCGCGTTTTGGACTATATCACGCCATATTCATCAAAATATCGAAGGGGCATGCCCCAAACCGAAATCTGCGAAGAAAATGGAGTAGAATGATGCTAAGAATTTTTGAAAAAAGTGGCGGGCAAGTGGGGGGAAAATTGGGCCTACCAGCAGCCGTATCTCAGCACACAGGAGGGGTTAAATTGCAAACTGGTCAGCAATGTAATGCGGAAGTCCCAATATGTTTGGAAAATGGCTGCTGGACCATAAAAAGGTACCTAAGGTGCATTTCCAGAGAAGCGCTCTTCAACACACTGAAGAACAGGATGAAACAAGTAGTACGTACTTTCCGGCCGTGCATACAGCCCCAAGCATAGTCTCAATATTATTGGTACAACTGACAAAATACAGCAGAAATTTGTCCTATAATGCAAGACACTGACCAATCGAACATGTTTTATGAGACCGGTTCACGAAAGACCGGAGCAAAGGCTGAAACCGGTTGATCTCCGAATTCGATGATAGACACCTGATGAGCTCATTCGAAAGCTCGTGAAAAGTTATGTAAGAATGTAAGATGCGAGAATTTCGACACTTCTTCAGCTAGGTATAAGAGATACGAGGACAAGACAAGTAGCCTGAAAAATTGGTCGGCCAGTGCGTGAGTCGAAGACGCAGCGCAGCACGGGATTACGCCCCTCTAGCGCACGTCCCCATCTGACCGCACATGAGCTCGGTATCATCGAAATCGGAGATGAGCTGGTTTCAGGCTCCCATAGTGGACTGCCCAGCTCTTTCATCGACCGGTTCTTATAGGATTTGAAGCAACAACAGTTGCAACATTGCTACAAGAACATGTACGAGAAGCTGGTGACAGAGCTGACGCACAGAGGGATGAACCCGCCAAATCCTGTGAAGATCGCAAACACCAAGTGACACATATCATTGTAGAAGCGCAAAAGATTTTTAGGTATATTGATTGTTACCATTTACTCATCTCACACTTTTGCACCTAACATACATTACATACCTAACGATAATTTTGGCGTGAATCTTCTAGTTGCAGTATTATATTTGCATACAGTACGTGCAAGTTAGATAATGGAAAATGTACTTTGCATGCATTTTGTAAGAGCCCCCGATTGGGACCAATACACGAAGAGCATTGGGAGCATGAAACTCGAAGCCAATAGGCCTACTAAGTAGCTGGCATACTGTAAAGTTTGGTGTATAACCCGATATCGAATATAACCCGATATCGAATATAACCCGAGCAAATTGGTCGACTTTGAATTTTAGTATTTTGTATAACCCGATATTCACCTAGCGCCAAATGCTTCAAAACGCTATTTTACGCTGAAATAAGCAAGTATGGTATATACCCCGATATTTTGCATAACCCGATATCGAATATACCCCGAGCAAATTGGTCGACTTTGTTTGTATAACCCGATCGGGTAATACACCAAACTTTACAGTAGTCTCTCTTCCCTTATGTTAGTCTTGGTACTGCCAGTACTATGTACCTATCTCACATACATACAGTACGTAAGCTTGGCCCAATAGTCGGATCGGAGCGCAAAAGGAAATGGTGTGCTCATGCATATGTACTATACGTACACTGTACTGTACATACCTATAGTATGTACAAAATATCCTAAGATTTCTACAGTACTCCAGCCTGTGGCATTCGAGCGCCATACCCTGAAATCCTGAGAATATACCTACATCCCCCTCCGCATAGACACACCGAAAGGAAACGGGCACTGTCTATGCGCCGCGTGCAAAGTGCGGCGCCCGCGCGTAGACAAGTGCGAAAGAAGCGGACTAGAATTTGGCGCGCGTTTCGCAACTGTCTACGCGCGCGCGCCGTACTTTGCACGCGGCGCATAGACACCGCCCGTTTCCTTTCGGTGTGTCTATGCGGAGGGGGATGTAAAGTATAACTTTTTATTATGTGACCCATTGATTATTTTTCTCGAGAAATACGCGACGTAGAGCACTGCGGTCAAAACTTCCACGGCTAACTTTAGCTCGGATTTCCAATAAAAAACCGCTTGCGTCTATCTGCTCTCAGTGGCGAGATATCGCCCAATTCTTTCAGTAGGGTACTGAAATCGCGTCGACATTTGGCAGACGCTAAACTACGCAAACCACGACACCCCACGACCCTGTACGCCCGATGCCCATTTTTATCGTTTTCATCACGTATGCATATTTCTACCACTTTAGTTGATTTTTCGGGCGTTTGCGAGGTTTAGAATTGTCCAATGGTCGACCTTGACGCCGATTTCGCCGATTTCAGTACTGAAGGAATTTGGCGATATCTCGCCACTGAGAGCAGATAGACGCAAGCGGTTTTTTTATTGGAAATGCGAGCTAAAGTTAGCCGTGGAAGTTTTGACCGCAGTGCTCTAGCGTATTTCTCGAGAAAATAATCAATGGGTCACAGAATAAAAAGTTATACTTTAGGTATTTTCTCAGGATTTCATGGTACAAACGGTATCAACATACGTAAGGTTATGCTAACTATTGTGACTAACTATGCATGCTGTGAGTGATTGTCGATGCAATAAGCTCTGCTGCGACTTGTTTCCAGTAACTGAAGGACAGAACAGCAACGACAATGGCTTCATTGCCTTTCCATTCACAATGCCGCCTACAATCATGTAAAGTACCGTGTGTGTACACAATTCCGACGCAACTTTCACTGCCTTTTCTATGAATGCATATGCAACTTGTATGCACATGTACAGCAGTAGGGACTCCTGCGCTAGTCGAGTCAATTGCCACCATAGTACGGTTACGGTATCGGCGCGACAATGCATCTATTATCGCCATTGTTGTGAGCTATTAATTGCCTCCGTACATACTTTGCATGTCCATGTCCCTGCTGTGATGCTTGTTCTTTTGTGTGACTGGAAAATAATTGTACCGGTCAATTCAGCTTGTGCCCTACGTATTACCTGTATTGTATTGCCTAGTCAGTATTGTTGCTGTAAAAAAGAAGCAAAACAGGCAGAAGCGGCTAAAAGTTTGCCAGTCAGTCATATTTTGAAGCCGCAACATGAAGTCCGTCTTATGCTTCGTTGCTATCTTACTCTCGGCCATAATAAACGGTAAGAGATGAGATGCTCAAATGAACGTGTTATGTCAAAAATAATATACCGTATTTACCGGTGCATAGCCCCCCAATGCATACCCCCCTATGCATAGCCCCATATTGGCAAAACAGAAAAAGTGCCCAATGCATAGCCCCCCCCCCCCCCCCACCACTATGCATAGCCCCATATGTACTGTACAGTACCTGAACCTACCTATGTAGGCTGGTCATGTGGTACCCATAGCTATAGCCACTCCCACACCAAGCTAAGATGCCTATAAGCCTGCTTGGGGGTGTAATGTACTAGAATAACCCTGTTTTGACCTCAATCATGCCCTAAAACACGTGCTTTTGACCTAAAAAATATGCCTCTGCGCACCTCTCAAAAACATAAAATATGTCCCATGCATAGCCCCCCCCCCCCCCCCCCTATGCATAGCCCCATATAGGACCTCTCAATTTTTGCATAGCCCCACCGGTAAATACGGTAAGCTGACAAGAATGAAACACTACACGCTTATATAGGCAAGGGCTACCCTAACATCGTTTCGAATTTTGAATTCAAACCCATTGTATCATAAACTATATTTTTATTCAAGTGTTTTGCAAAAACCGCTTTTCAAAATTCCTATCCGTTCACGAGTTATCCGGGTGCAAAGTTCAGTACTAAAGACGGAGTTGGCCGTTACGGCAGCTTAAACTACACCGTAACGGTTCCCGATCCGCTTCATTACTAAAATTTATCGATTTTTATCGTCGAATAACTCGGGAACGGATAGGAATTTTGAAATGCGGTTTTTTTCAAAATACTTGAATAAAAATATAGTTTATGATACAATGGGTTTGAATTGAATTCAAAATTCGAAGATCGATGTTAGGGTAGCCCTTGCCTTTACCCTGACGCATTTTGACTTATTATGATATACGAATAAAACAAGTCGAATATTACAATCAAAGAACCGTAATTAGAATGAATGTACTGTACGTACCTGTATTGCAATGCAGGAAATTCGAAAACAATATTCGATATTCTAATCAGCGAAACGCTAAAACAATAACACCCATGAAGGTTATGTCTATTGCGAAATAATATAAAACAATGTATTTTCGTACATTAGAATGAAAATTCCTTTCTTTCAATAGCGTTTCCTGCAAAAGAATACACTTACCCTTAGCAGGCATAAGGTAGGTACTTGGTAGTACTCTTACTGTGTACAAACTATTTCTGTCATATCAACACAACGTTACTTTACTTGTAGTTGTTGTACATAGCACATACATACACACAGTACATAGCGAGCCTATACACGTCATAATATGTTATATTGTACATGATGTATGGTAAACGCGCGAGGATTGGGTATACTCTACTTTTTTAAGCGCAGTCGAAAGGCCGACAGAAAACCACTGCTGGAAGGAAAGATGCGTCGGAAGCGACCAAGGCGGCGAACGACGCTCTATTAACCAAGCTGCCATTCAATGACACCAAAGATTGGGATGAAGCCCTGAAAGGATTATGTCATGGTGGCCGGCGGGTCTGTGACGTCCGACTATGGAGGATGGAGCCTACAAGCATTTGGCGTTTTCTACGTACGTACTACGGGTCAGTCAAGGCGGCGCGCGTCTTATTCAAATCCACCGGAGCGCAAGCGACGGCAATTGCAAGACGCGAGGCGGCGACTGACAAGACGCATGTGATTTTTGATACGCGTTTGTTGTCATCTCTGGTCTCTCTTGCCTGTGCTTGGAAGGCTGCGGCCCTCTCTCCTACCTGTGTATCGTGTTTGCTGTTTTTGTTTCTTCGTTTTCCCATCTCTACTGTACGTGCTGTGCTTTTTGCCCCGGGGCGCCTCAGCGCCATCGGGGCATATAATCAGATGACTTCGGGCCGACGTGCGAGTATAGGAGGCGGCGAAATGTAATGGTGGAGGTAATCGATAATTACGTACGTGTTGTTTCAGCAAGTTGGCGCTGTCCCGCGTTTGAAGTGCTGCGTGCGTTGAGCGAGGGGAGCAGTGGAGGGCGGGAGTTGATATGAAGAGTGCTGATTGGTTGGGCGAAAAGAACGCGCGTGTTGGTGATTGGCTGAAATTCTCGTGATCGATCGTAGCGCTGCCCTGGCGGAAATTATGAGAAACATAATTTTTGTAATTATTTCAGTACATAAGAGTGAGCGACGGGAGGATGACGTAAAATGACGTCATGTGAGTTGGGAAACGAACTGGCTGCGTCTATATTACGCAGTGGTTAGTTGAATACCGTATTTACCGGTAGATAACCACCCCCAATGCATACCCCCCCCCCCATGCATACCCCCAGATTGTCAAAACATAAACAATGCCCAATGCATAACCCCCCCTATGCATACCCCCATATGTACTGTACAGTACCTGAACCTACCTATGTAAGCTGGTCATATAGTACCCGTAGCCACTCCCACACCAAGCTAAGATGCCTATAGGCCTGCTTGGGGGTGTATTGTACTAGAATAACCCTGTTTTGACCTCAAATGTGCCCTAAAACACGTGCTTTTGACCTAAAAAATATGCCTCTGCGCACCTCTCAAAAACATAAAAAATGCCCCATGCATAACCCCCCCCAATGCATAACCCCCCCCCCCCCCCCCCTATGCATACCCCCATATGGGACCTCTCAATTTTTGCATACCCCCATGGGGCTATGCACCGGTAAATACGGTAGTTAGTTGGCCAGTGAACTGGCTGCGTCTATATTACGCCATGGGTAGTTGAATAGTGAGTTGGGTACTGAACTGGCTGCGTCTATATTACGCAGAGATTAGTTGAATGAATAGTAAGTTGGGCAGTGAACTGGCTGCGTCTATTTTACACCATGGGTAGTAAGGTAGTGAGTGACCTAGCTACGTCTATATTTTATGCAGTGGGTATTTGAGTAATGAGCTGGATAGTACGGTTGGTGGTGTGATTGGAATGAGGAGGAGGTGCTGCTATTGGTTGGTTGTCAAATATCGGTGGTTTATTCATATCTTTTTTAGAATTTGAATGAAACCTGATTGGTTGGCTGTCAGATATCAGTGATTTGTTAGTGGAGTTTGCTGAACATTTAGCAGAATGGGGATAATTTGAAAGCAAGAAAATGAAAGGTGGTGCTTTTCTAAAGTAATACCAATGAAAGCACAAAGTTTAGAAAGTCTGCTTGCTGGTGTGGTGGGAAATGAGAAGGGGTGCAGCTGATTGGTTGGGTGTCAGATATAGGTGGTTTTTGAAATTTTTGTCAATATGTCAACCAATATCACTGCTTCTCCTCTTTAGTACTACTTCTGCCACCCCCTCAATATACCCTCAGGCCTTTTAGCAGGAGCACTACCCCCGGGGCTTCTCTTTCGATTGAAAGCATCATTATCAACGGAGATTCAATAATACCAATCAATAATAATAATGTCAAATTTTAGGAACATAATAAACTATCACAATATCACTGCTTCTCCTCTTTAGTACTACTTCTGCCACCCCCTCAATATACCCTCAGGCCTTTTAGCAAAGGCTTGTTATCTGGTAAAGCTTCAATTTACTTACCGTGGTTTGGCAGCCGCCCCGCACATGTCTTCAAACATGTGCAAATATACGATGTAAGCGATGTGCTGCGGGGTTTGTAGGTCTAGTAAACACTCAGCCCAAAAGGCATAAGTAAAACATATTTTATTGTCACGTTTTCAATAAAGCTACACCATAGTTACCGTAACAGTAATCAAATAGGTACACACATAGTATATACGTAGTATAGTATAGTATATATGTTTTGGTTTTTTACGGTTTTGCACTGCTCCAATGGATGCTTGCCTTGGTTTATGGATGATTGGAAGCCGTCCTGTCATGAGGAGATCATGCAGCGGCCAGTGGATGAGTGAGGAGCAGTCGCACATCTTGCACGAATCCGTTTCGTCTGCATTTTCCTTTTCTCTTTCTACCTACTCCCTCCGACGCCATACCAAAACAACAACCTCCCCCCCCCGACACACCCGAGACACGCCGCGGCGGTCGTCCTGCCCGCGCGTGGCCTTCGAAGCTGACTGAATTGCGCCTTCGCAACTGTTCTCGCGCGCGCGCCGTCTGCCGCGGCGCTACCGCCTTCCTTTCGCTGTGTCTATGGCGGGGGATGAAATTAACTTTTTCTTTCCCATATCTTCTCGAGTACGCGCCTCGGCGACTCCGGCAAGCTCCACGCACTACTCTCACGATAAAGACTGCGTCTTCTTCTCGGGCGGATATCGCCTTCTTTCGTGGGTCTGTCGCGTGCATGGCGCGTCTAGCACCCGCCCCCCGCCCTGTCGCCCGTGCCTTTTTTTCGTTTCTTCCGTTGCTTTTCTCCCTTGTTGTTTTTCGGGCGTTTCGAGTTAGATTGCTTTGACCTCGCCGATTTCGCGATTTTTAGAGACGTACGAGCATTTCGCGATACTCTCTTACAGCCCTGAGGCGTCAGCAATCTTTTTCTTTTTCGACCGCAGTTACCCTTTTTGGGTTAGGTGCTTAGAGTTTGTGCCTGTATGTATTTGACGTACTACTGTCTATCTACATTTCCCAACAAAAATCTAACGACCAGAAAAGTTCGTTCAAAACAGGTATATCCTTTGCTAAATGTCTGAGGTATATTGAGGGGTGGCAGAAGTATAGTACTAAGAGGAGAAGCAGTGATATTGTGATAGTTTATTATGTTCCTAAAATTTGACATTATTATTATTGATTGGTAGTATTTAAAATTCTGTTGATACTGATGCTTTCAATCGAAAGAGAAGCCCCGGGGGTAGTGCTCCTGCTAAAAGGCCTGAGGGTATATTGAGGGGGTGGCAGAAGTAGTACTAAAGAGGAGAAGCAGTGATATTGGTTGACATATTGACAAAAATTTCAAAAACCACCTATATCTGACACCCAACCAATCAGCTGCACCCCTTCTCATTTCCCACCACACCAGCAAGCAGACTTTCTAAACTTTATGCTTTCATTGGTATTACTTTAGAAAAGCACCACCTTTCATTTTCTTGCTTTCAAATTATCCCCATTCTGCTAAATGTTCAGCAAACTCCACTAACAAATCACTGATATCTGACAGCCAACCAATCAGGTTTCATTCAAATTCTAAAAAAGATATGAATAAACCACCGATATTTGACAACCAACCAATAGCAGCACCTCCTCCTCATTCCAATCACACCACCAACCGTACTATCCAGCTCATTACTCAAATACCCACTGCATAAAATATAGACGTAGCTAGGTCACTCACTACCTTACTACCCATGGTGTAAAATAGACGCAGCCAGTTCACTGCCCAACTTACTATTCATTCAACTAATCTCTGCGTAATATAGACGCAGCCAGTTCAGTACCCAACTCACTATTCAACTACCCATGGCGTAATATAGACGCAGCCAGTTCACTGGCCAACTAACTATTCAACTAACCACTGCGTAATACACACTCAGCCAGTTCGTTTCCCACACTCACATGACGTCATTTTACGTCATCCTCCCGTCGCTCACTCTTATGTACTGAAAATAATTACAAAAATTATGTTTCTCATAATTTCCGCCAGGGCAGCGCTACGATCGATCACGAGAATTTCAGCCAGATCACCAACACGCGCGTTCTTTTCGTCCAACCAATCAGCACTCTTCATATCAACTCCCGCTCCTCCACTGCTCCCCTCGCTCAACTCACGCAGCACTTCAAACGCGGGACAGTGCGCCAACTTGCCGAAACAATATGTACGTAATTATCGATTACCTTCCACCATTACATTTCGCCGCCTCCTATACTCTCACGTCGGCCCGAAGTCATCTGACTTATACGCCCCCGATGGCGCTGAGGCGCCCCGGGGCAAAAACCACCCTAAGAGTTCCACCCCGCCCCCCCCCCCCCCCCCCGCCCCCCCCCCCCCCCCCCCCCCCCCCCCCCCCCCCCCCCCCCCCCCCCCCCCCCCCCCCCCCCCCCCCCCCCCCCCCCCCCCCCCCCCCCCCCCCCCCCCCCCCCCCCCCCCCCCCAAAAAAAACCCCTAGAGAGTACTACCAAGTACCTACCTTATGCCTGCTAAGGGTAAGTGTCTTCTTTTGCAGGAAACGCTATTGAAAATAAGGAATTTTCATTCTAATGTACGAAAATACATTGTTTTACATTCTATCCGAATAGACATAACCTTCATGGGTGTTATTGCTTTAGCGTTTTGCTTATTAGAATATCGAATATTGTTTTCGAATCTTCCTGCATTGCAATACAGGTACGTACAGTACATTCATTAGAATTACGGTTCTTTGATTGTAATATTCGACTTGTTTTATTCGTATATCATAATAAGTCAAAATGCGTCAATGTAAAAAAAGAGGCTAACTGAACATCGATCTTCGAATTTTGAATTCAATTCAAACCCATGGCTCCGCATATCATAAACTATATTTTTTTATTCAAGTATTTTGAAAAAACCGCATTTCAAAATTCCTATCCGTTCCCGAGTTATTCGACTGATAAAAATCGATAAATTTTAGTAATGAATGTTATCGGGAACCGTTACGGTGTAGTTTAAGCTGCCGTAACGGCCAACTCCGTCTTTAGTACTGAACTTTGCACCCGGATAAACTCGTGCTGAACGGATAGGAATTTTGAAAAGCGGTTTTTGCAAAACACTTGAATAAAAATATAGTTTATGATACTTTAATGGGTTTGAATTCAAAATTCGAAACGATGTTAGGGTAGCCCTTGCCTATATAAGCGTGTAGTGTTTCATTCTTGTCAGCTTACCGTATTTACCGGTGGGGCTATGCAAAAATTGAGAGGTCCTATATGGGGCTATGCATAAGGGGGGGGGGGGGGGGCTATGCATGGGACATATTTTATGTTTTTAAGAGGTGAAAATAGGACTATTTTTTAGGTCAAAAGCACGTGTTTTAGGGCATGATTGAGGTCAAAACAGGGTTATTCTAGTACATTACACCCCCAAGCAGGCTTATAGGCATCTTAGCTTGGTGTGGGAGTGGCTATAGCTATGGGTACCAGATCTACCAGCCTACATAGGTAAGGTCATTGGTACTGTACAGTACCCATGGGGCTATGCATAGTCGGGGGGGGGGGGGGGCTATGCATTGGGCACTTTTTCTGTTTTGCCAATATGGGGCTATGCACATAGGGGACGGCCCCATTGGGGGGCTATGCACCGGTAAATACGGTATATTATTTTTGACAGAAGATATGTTCCATTTGAGCATCTCATCTCTTACCGTTTATTATGGCCGAGAGTAAGATAGCAACGAAGCATAAGACGGACTTCATGTTGCCCCGGCTTCAAAATATGACTGACTGGCAAACTTTTTAGCCGCTTCTGCCTGTTTTGCTTCTTTTTTACAGCAACAATACTGACTAGGCAATACAATACAGGTAATACGTAGGAAACACCAAGCTGAATTGACCGGTACAATTAATAGCTCACAACAATGGCGATAATAGATGCATTGTCGCGCCGATACCGTAACCGTACACAAAAGAGTCCCTACTGCTGTACATGTGCATCAAGTTGCATATGCATTCATAGAAAAGGCAGTGAAAGTTGCGTCATTGTGTGGACATGATTGTAGGCGGCATTGTGAATGGAAAGGCAATGAAGCCATTGTCGTTGCTGTTCTGTCCTTCAGTTACTGGAAACAAGTCGGCAATTTAATAGCTCACAATAGTTACAACATGTTGATGGCGATAATAGATGCATTGTCGCGCCGATACTTCCACGTACTTTACCGTAAAAAACTATCTGGTGGCAATTGACTCGACTATCGCGTCGACATTTGGCAGACGTCCCTGTATGCCCTGCTGCATATTTCTACCACTTTAGTTGATGTTTGCATCCAATGGTCGACCTTGACGCCGATTTCACCGATTTCAGTACTGAAATGCATTCATAGAAAAGGCAGTGACCGCAGTGCTCTAGCGTATTCTCGCGTCGATAAAAGTTATACTTATTGTGTACACACACGGTACTTTACATGATTGTAGATTGCGGCATTGTGAATGGAAAGGCAATGAAGCCATTGTCGTGTGCTGTTCTGTCCTTCAGTTACTGGAAACAAGTCGCAGCAGAGCTTATTGCATCGACAATCACTTTTGTGTGACACGGTGTAGCATGCATTAGTATTGTATTGTCACAATAGTTTGATTAACCTTACATTATGTTGATACCGTTTGTACCATGAAATCCTGAGAAAATACCTAAAGTATAACTTTTTATTCTGTGACCCATTGATTATTTTCTCGAGAAATACGCTAGAGCACTGCGGTCAAAACTTCCACGGCTAACTTTAGCTCGCATTTCCAATAAAAAAACCGCTTGCGTCTATTTGCTCTCAGTGGCGAGATATCGCCAAATTCCTTCAGTACTGAAATCGGCGAAATCGGCGTCAAGGTCGACCATTGGACAATTCTAAACCTCGCAAACGCCCGAAAACTCCACTCAAGTGGTAGAACTATGCATACGTGATGAAAACGAAAAAAATGGGCATCGGGCGTACAGGGTCGTGGGGTGTCGTGGTTTGCGTAGTTTAGCGTCTGCCAAATGTCGACGCGATTTCAGTACCCTACTGAAAGAATTACAAGAGATCTCGCCACTGAGAGCCGGATCAACGCAAGCGGTTTTTTCCTGGCAAATCCGAGCTAAAGTTAGCCGTGGAAGTTTTGACCGCAGTGTCTCAACGCTGCTTTTTTCTCAGAAAATCAGTCGATGGGTCACATAATTAGAAAAACTTTTCCGTACATCCCCCTCCGCATAGACACACCGAAAGGAAACGGGCGGTGTCTATGCGCCGCGTGCCAAGTACGGCGCGCGCGCGTAGACAGTTGCGAAACGCGCGCCAAATTCTAGTCCGCTTCTTTCGCACTTGTCTACGCGCGGGCGCCGCACTTGCACCGCGGCGCATGACAGTGCCCGTTACTTCGGTGTGCTGCTATGCGGAGGGATGTAGGTATATTCTCAGGATTTCAGGGTATGGCGCTCGAATGCCACAGGCTGGAGTACTGTAGAAATCTTAGGATATTTTGTACATACTATAGGTATGTACAGTACAGTGTACGTATAGTACATATGCATGAGCACACCATTTCCTTTTTGCGCTCCGATCCGACTATTGGGCCAAGCTTACGTACTGTATGTATGTGAGATAGGTAGGTGGTACTGGCAGTACCAAGACTAACATAAGGGAAGAGAGACTACTGTAAAGTTTGGTGTATTACCCGATCGGGTTATACAAACGAAGTCGACCAATTTGCTCGGGGTATATTCGATATCGGGTTATGCAAAATATCGGTATATACCATACTTTGCTTATTTCAGCGTAAAATAGCGTTTTGAAGCATTTGGCGCTACATGAAAATGGGTTATACAAAATACTAAAATTCAAAGTCGACCAATTGCTCGGGTTATATTGAAATATAGGGTTATATTCGATATCGGGTTATACTTAGCCAAACTTTACAGTATGCCAGCTACTTAGTAGGCCTATTGGCTTCGAGTTTCATGCTCCCAATGCTCTTCGTGTATTGGTCCCAATCGAGCTACTTACAGAAATGCATGCAAAGTACATTTTCCATTATCTAACTTGCACGTACTGTATGCAAATATAATACTGCAACTAGAAGATTCACGCCAAAATTATCGTTAGGTATGTAATGTATGTTAGGTGCAAAAGTGTGAGATGAGTAAATGGTAACAATCAATATACCTAAAAATCTTTTGCGCTTCTACAATGATATGTGTCACTTGGTGTTTGCGATCTTCACAGGATTTGGCGGGTTCATCCCTCTGTGCGTCAGCTCTGTCACCAGCTTCTCGTACATGTTCTTGTAGCAATGTTGCAACTGTTGTTGCTTCAATACCTATCGACCCGGTCGATGAAAGAGCTGGGCGGTCCACTATGGAATTGCCTGAAACCAGCTCATCTCCGATTTCGATGATACCGAGCTCATGTGCGGTCAGATGGGGACGTGCGCTAGAGGGGCGTAATCCCGTGCTGCGCTGCGTCTTCGACTCACGCACTGGCCGACCAATTTTCAGGCTACTTGTCTTGTCCTCGTATCTCTTATACCTAGCTGAAGAAGTGTCGAAATTCTCGCATCTTACATTCTTACATAACTTTTCACGAGCTTTCGAATGAGCTCATCAGGTGTCTATCATGAGGAATTCGGAGATCAACCGGTTTCAGCCTTTGCTCCGGTCTTTCGTGAACCGGTCTCATGAGAGAACATGTTCGATTGGTCAGTGTCTTGCATTATAGGACAAATTTCTGCTGTATTTTGTCAGTTGTACCGATGATGTGGAGTCTATGCTTGGGGCTGTATGCACGGCCGGAAAGTACGTACTACTTGTTTCATCCTGTTCTTCAGTGTGTTGAAGAGCGCTTCTCTGGAAATGCACCTTGCAATTATTTTTTTATGGTCCAGCAGCCATTTTCCAAACATATAAGAAACTACCGCCCTACATTGCTGACCAGTTTGCAATTTAACCCCTCCCCTGTGTGCTGAGATACGGCTGCTGGTAGGCCCAATTTTCCCCCACTTGCCCGCCACTTTTTTCAAAAATTCTTAGCATCATTTTTCTCCATTTTCTTCGCAGATTTCGGTTTAGGGCATGCCCCTTCGATATTTTGATGAATATGGCGTGATATAGTCCAAAACGCGGTAATTTTGGCTAATTTGATCATTTTCGTCAATTTTTATGGTGTTTTCATCAAAATATCGAAGGGGTATGCCCCAAACCGAAATCTGCGAAAAAAATGGAGTAGAATGATGCTAAGAATTTTTGAAAAAAGTGGCGGGCAAGTGGGGGAGAATTGGACCTACCGGCATCGGTATATTAGCATACAAGAAGATTTAAAGTGCAAATTGGTCAGCAGTGTAAATACGAAAGTAGCAATATGTTTGGAAAATGGCTAATGGACAGTAAAAAGGTACCAACAGTAAATTTCAGAGAAGCGGACTTCAACACACTGAAGAACAGAAATGAAACAGTGGCTGACGAAGTGGAGGGATATAAGAAATGCCGTCTACTGCAGTACCTGTCGCCGTTGCAATTGGCTCTCTATCTGCTGCTGCCTGTCCTGTCGCAGTAGTTGATGCTTGCGCTGTTTTGCCCGAGTCGCGATTTCCTCATGGCTCGCCTCGATTTCTCGTTTAGTTTTCGCCAGTTCCTTCAGCGGTTCAAGCACTGCCTGTTTCTGCAGTGCAACCTGGGCCAACGCCCGCACCTGCGCTGACTCGCCCTCGCATTGAAGGCAATGAGGCATTGCTATTGTTGTTGTTGTTGCTCCAGGGGTTTCGAATGCTCCTTGTGTTGTTGGGCGAGCTGAAAAAGTTAGCACATAGTAGGTATCAACTTCAGTCGTCGTATCGCCATTCGCCGCATCCCCAACCCAGGTGGCTTGTATCCACCTTGGACCCCATCTTTGAGCTCAGGCACAAATTGTGTTCCATTAAGGCAAGGTTTTCCTGATGTGTGCATTGTTCACGGACACCCTCAAAATTTCGCATTTCCTATTCGGTTCATAAATAAGTACTAAAACCAAGGATCCATGAACAAGAATAGAATCTTGCATGGCCTGCGGAGATCGATCCCTGACCGGAAACGTCGTCCTCAAAGTAACCGAAGGAAATAATGATCGATCATATACATTCTGGATCGTATATATAAATGTACGATCGTGAATAGAAATGTATGATCGCAAATAGAAATGTATGATAGTATATATAAATGTACGATTGTATATATAAATGTACGATCGCATATAAAAATGTACGATCGTACATTTTTATACACGATCGTACATTTATATACACGATCGTACATTATTATACACGATCGTACATTTTATATACGATCGTACATAAAAATAGGTGATTATCTAAGCTCGAAAAGCGCGCGCAATATCCAAGCAGACCGCAGAGTAAGGGAAGTTTCCAAAGTATTTTCGTGTTCTCTTGTCGTCTACTGGCATCAATAAGCATTCGCTGTCTATGTCAACAAGATTTGGTGCTTCTTCTCAGCTTTCCAACCATCGGCATCAGCTACTAACGGCCAAGGTATCCACATGACCAACTAGGCAAAATTCGGCCATATTTTCGTTTCTGTGAAGAGAGTGCGAGCTTGTGTGCATGGAGATTGCGCGCGCTTTTCGAGCTCAGATAATCAACTATACGATCGTACATTTTTGTGTACGATCGTGTATAATAATGTACGATCGTATATATCAATGTACGATCGTATATAAATGTACGATCGTATATAAAAATGTACGATCGTACATTTATAACGATCGTACATTTATACAGGTGTCTCGCGTAGACCTACCCAACGACTCAGCCTTATAACTTCCGTATTACAGTAGATATCAAGCTGAAATTTTGTCCCCAGAAACCCAAGAATATACCATACTTTGACAAAATTTGAACCAAATAGGCACCAGCAGCCAAGAACAGAAATTACAGGCTTTAACATTGGACCCCGTTTTTATCAATTTCCGCACTGAGCATGGCTTTGAGGATAAGAACCTTCTGCTCAGCATGGTCAAGCAGCTTATCCAACGAGGTAATATGGTGAAACAACAATGGCTGAACGTCATCAGCAGTCAGGAACGCGAAGGATTCGAATCAGCGATTTACCACCATAACAGCCTTCAAGGGTCTGTCGAGGTCAATAGTGGCACCACTAGAATGTTACGCAAAGAAGTGGTCGCAACTTCGCAAGCTCGTAATTTCATCCCTACTCTACCTACCTGGCTCAAATTTTGCCACAAAGTATGGTATATTCTTGGGTTTCTGGGGACGCTGGGAACAGGACATCTACCGTATCCCGTACCATAAACGGAAAATAATAAAAACAAAGTTATCGGAGCAAATTATTGCAAAACGATATTATCGAGCAGTAGGAAGGTGATTGGTCCAGTCCAGCTTTATTGGTACCCAAGAAAAATGGTCAACATCGCCTCGTAGTAGAATTGTATTAAAAAGCTAAATGACAAGGTACGTAAAGACCACTTTCCCCTACCGGACACAAGGACAATATTTGATACTATTGGTCCTTGCCAATTTTTCTCATCTCTCGATATGGCCCAGGGATTTCATCAAATAACCGTAGCCGAAGAGGACAGACCAAAAACTACTTTTTGCGTGTACAATAATATCTACCAGTTTAAGGTCTTACCGTTTGGCACCACTAATTCGCCTTCTGCTTTTTGCCGAGCTATTCAATCAATATTGCGTCCTGTCCTATTCAAATTCGCTGTGTGTTTCCTTGACGACATACTTGTGTATTCTCGCTCATTTAGTTTGCATTTATCTCACCTAGAAGATGTCTTTAAACTCATCGAAAAGGCCACCGTAAAACTAAAGCCCAGTAAATGCGAGTTTGCCAAACCAAAATTAATATTTCTTGGCCATTGTATTTCGGCCGAAGGTATTGCACCAGACCCAGCCAAGGTCAATAAAATTGCTCAGTTCCCGCTGCCGACTACCGTACGCCAGGTGAGAGGATTTTTGGGGCTGAGATTTGCTGTTGAAGGAGCAATA
>JASAMW010000377.1:0-23841 GCA_030247985.1 Epsilonema sp. ZAB3_2
TCGGTCAGTACATTATTGAATATGTAGAGTAGCGTTCATGTTGCAGCTCCAAACGCTTTTCTTCTCATCGGTCAACGGGGTAAATTGGTGCGCATAAAAGTGGGATCGGATGGCCAGCCACAATTTGATCAGCCTTCGCCCAGTCTCTCATTTAGAGGGAGCGGAGGAATGAGGCCACGCTGGCTTCAATACGAACCCCTTCGTCGTGAGGTCTATTGGATTGATGACCTCGTAACGGAACAAATCATGAGCAGAAGCGGAGAGAAGAAACTAAGGCGCACTGCTGGTGTCATAAGAAGGGCGAAAGTTGATGGAAATTCAGAGGTAAGCCTACATCATGTTTGCTGCACTTCGTGAGATTTTATCTTATCTACTCTTGATATCATCGTACATATCATTATGGGTATATAATTTCTAGGGGGAGTGGGAAGCTCTTCAGTATGGGGAATCGTCGTACGTCGTACCTTTGGTGGCAGTTACACACGACAAAGTTACACCGTTGAGTTGCCCCGTTCTTCCATACAAATTTTATACTCCTAATATCACTGGTGATACTTACTTACAAATATCAACACTATGCAACGCATGCTGCATATGCGTACGTAACTATGGATACGGAATACAGTTGGGGTTGTACATACAAACGCTTAGCTGATCCCTTGTCACATGTAAAAAACTTGCATTCTTTGTGAAACAAAACTTGCGTAATATGGCGTATGTTGCAGGTGGAAATGTTGGAGATGCGTTCGCTGGGCGTCCGCGACAAATGCGATCCTAGCTGCCTATCGCTGGATGCTTGGACGCAGCAGCTGTTTCTGACGTGTCGCTCTCCCCGCGCCCTGTTCGTGGCTCGTATCCGGGCAGACGGAAAGCTGGAACCGATCGGCAAGCTGATAGAAGGCGGCGGAGAAGAGGAACTGCGACTCGGCCCCCTGGTGACAGTGCCGGCCCAGCCTTTCCTCCTCTATCTGGACGCGAGCAAGCAACGCCTGATGCGCTGTCGCAGTGACGGACGCAAATGCGCCCAGTTGAAACAGCTGGACGGAAGGGGAGGAGCGATAGCCGTGCAGAAAGAAGCACTTCTCCTGCCCTTCTCGTCGGAAGAGAAGTACGGAGGAGGCGGCTGGAGAAAGGTGACAGAAACCTTCGTCTATGTTTCGGATCGATTCGGCGTACGTAAGATACGACTGAAGGATGGCGAAGAGACGGAGGGAAATCCGTACGCGAAAATGGATGCAGCTGCTTTGTCTTCGGAGGGAGGGCTGGAGTCGGTATTCGCCGTCGTGGATGGCAAGCTACTACTGATGATGAACCCGCAGCGCTCCGAATTGCTGTCCTTGGAGCTGACGAGGCACGACTACGATGCGCATACGATTACGTGGAAGAAAGAGGATGAGGAGGAAGTGGCGAGAGGGAGAGAGCGATTTCTGGAGCCGGTGTCTCTGCGTCTCGGCGGCATTTCTGGCTTGTTGATGGTGAACAAGAGCACGGAAGCGGGCGTGAGGAGCAGCGCGTGTCTGCGCGCGCGCTGCAGCCACCTCTGCGCCCTGAGCCACAGCAACGGCAAGCAGCAGCAGCGGCGGGCCTACGAATGCCTCTGCCCTTTGGGCATGGTTCTGAGTCTCTCGGACGGCCTGACTTGCGTGCCGGCGAAAGTCTGTCGGCATTGGCAGTTCGCCTGTTCCGAGGAGGACGCTTGCGTTCACACGCGCGCACGCTGCGACGGGCGACGCGATTGCGTCGTTGACGGTAAGCTGCTGGATTAAAGGCGGGGGGTAACGTTACGAACGAACAGGTATTTTCACAAATGCTCCCCACCATTGAATAGAGAATTTTTTTCTGCCCATATGCGTCATATGTCAAAATGTTGTAGCTCCTTGCGTTGTTGAGGTACGTAATTTTTTCGGCATCCATCTCCCATAGCTGTGAACCACAGTAAAGCGTCGAGGCGTACAGGTGACTGTCGTGCGTTCTGCGCGGTTTCGAAAACGGCTCTGTCATGGACGCTCTAAATGTCCGTGGCACAAAGAAACGATGAGAAAATAAAGAAAAAATTTGCAAAATAACACCATGAGCTATTGAGCAGGATTTATAAAACTATCGTCACCTACGTTCGAGCGCATTTGTTGCATCGCTTGGAAATACCGCGCAGAACGCACGACAGTCACCTGTACGCCTCGACGCTTTACTGTGGTTCACAGCTATGGGAGATGGATGCCGAAAAAATTACGTACCTCAACAACGCAAGGAGCTACAACATTTTGACATATGACGCATATGGGCAGAAAAAAATTCTCTATTCAATGGTGGGGAGCATTTGTGAAAATACCTGTTCGTTCGTAACGTTACCCCCCGCCTTTAAGGAAAAATTCCATACTACTGAGATTCGATTCGAACCTTGGCCTTGCTCGCTTACGCGCTAGTGCTGCTGTACCAACTGAGCTACGTGGTGGAACGACCTAATTCATACAAAGCAGGCTTTTCTTTGTAGTGTCTTGTATGTATCCCCACCCTATCCGCCTTTCCCCCACTGTACCCTTCTTCCTCTATGAGGCACAGCTTAGAGGTGGTTTTTGTTTGTAGGCTCGGACGAGGAAGGCTGCGGTTTCAATCGCACCTGCGTCGGTCCGGTGAAGTTCCTGTGCGGAAGCGGAGAGTGTTTGGCAGTGGAGGCCTACTGCGACGGGCGACGACAGTGCGCGGACGGCTCGGACGAGAAGCGCTGTCGCTGTCCGCATCCGGAGTTCCAGTTCGACTGCTCCTGGTTGGATCAAGGAGCTGCAGGAGAGGAAGAAGGCGAAGAAGGGAGGAGCAAGGCTGCTTGCGTCTTACGCGCAGCGCTCTGCGACGGCCACGCCAACTGCAGCACCAACGCGGATGAACATCCCATCACGTGTCGACATCACCCGCGGCATAAATCTCATCCGTCGCCGTCTTTTGGGAGTAAGGAAAAGGATGCGGAGGACGCAGGAGGGAGGGGAAGTGTGGCGCCGACGAGGATGATGGATTCGGGCATTCAGATAGTGTTGGTCGCGTTGGTGAGCGTGTGCGTGATTCTGTTGGTGTGCGGCGTTGTGTGGCTGTGCAAGAGGAACGGCGCGGCTTCCCCTTCCGCCGCCGTCGTAGATTGTGGCAGTCGACTGGAGATGCTGCCCTTGCAACAAATGCTTCCTCCGCATCATCATCCGCCCTCGACGAGTACCACGGGTGCTGGCGGCGTCGGGGATCGTACGCTGTTGGCGTCCTCTGCTACGGCCGTACCGGTGCAGCTACAGATGGATTTCAGGGCGAAAGTGAATCTGCATCCTGCGGCGCATCCGCCGCTCACGCAGGAAGTGCTGGCGGCCTACGAAAGGGCGCAGAGGCAGCAGCAGCAGCTGACGGGGAAATCGAGCAGTTCCGCGGGTGACGCCCATTCCACCACTGACTATCCGCCCTTGCAGATGGTGCCGCCTCCGTCTCTCGTCTCTTTCGCCGCCGCCAGAGCTGGCAGTAGTCAGAGCAGGACTACGTTTCCCGTCGCCGCGTCTGCTGGCGGAGGGAGGAAGAGGAGGAGGCAGCAACAGCAGCATCATCACCGCCACAGGCGGAGAGTGCGCAGAAGTCCTCCTCCGCCGTACTCTTTCCATCATCAGGGAACATCCACGGATCATGGAGGTGCAACAGGAGCGGAAACGGATCCGTGTTGCTCCGTGGTGCTTGCTACAGGAGAAGAGGAGGAGGAGGAAAGGGAGAAGGATGACGTTGTGGAGAGGAGAAGTTTGATAGGCCATCAGGCGCCGCCTCCCTCACTGGTCGGAGGAGGCAGTGGAGACGCGAGGAGAAGGGGGAAAGGCGTGTCTCGATCGACGGCGGGCAGCGACAGCGACCACAGCGCCTACGACCGACATCAGCATCACCACCATCGTCGCCAGTTGCCGCCTCCTCCGCCCAGTCCGGCCAATGGATCCTCGGAATCTCAGTCCTAATCTGATGCTAGCCTGTGCTATAATGCATGTATGTTACTAGTGTAGGGTAAAGTTGGACAGCTTTTCTCAACCTAGCTGAGAGAATTTTCCACCAATGCACTATTGCACTGAATTGGCTTGCGACTGCTTAAATGTGCATAAGTTTAAGAACTGTTTTGTTTTATTTTCAAAGGAATAATAGCTATTTTGGCGCGAGCTAGAAAGCAAGATGACTTACCTGTCCAACTTTTTTCCGTTTTTCCATATACTGTACGTACGTACGTACATAATTACTGCGTGCTATTTTTCTGTTCTTCAGTTTCACCAGCTTTGCCTGCTAATGTCGCCGGTTCCTGTGCGTTTTAGACTGCTTGTTTGTATTCTGCAGTAAGCTACGGTGTACTGTATGTAGCTTTTTCTAGGCTATTGATATACCCCGAAAAGTTCAGGTTGTAAATGGATGGTAGCGAAGTCTCGTCACAGGCCCGTACAAAGGTGAGTCTCGTCACAGTGAGTCTCGTCACAGGCCCGTACACAGGCGAGTCTCGTCACATGTCCACCCACACACAGGTGAGTCTCGTCACAGGCTAATACACAGGCGAGTCATTCACATATGGACCTGTGAAGAGACTAGCCTGTGACGAGACTCGCCTATGTACGGGCCTGTGACGAGACTCGCCTATGTACGGGCCAGTGACGAGACTTCGCTAACCATCCATTGACAACCTGAACTTTTCAGGGTACTATGCAACTTTTCCGAAATTAGCTGAGGTTGTTTTACGGTGGTGCACCATGTGCCAAACAGTTTCGTTGGTACTGTCCATTAAGATGCAATAACAATAGGTACTTTATGGATGGTTGGGTTTGACACACGTTCTGTGTGCTTTCAATGTTATCTGTTATTGTTTTGTTAGCATATTTTGGTTGCATTTTTTGTTTGTTGCGCAAGTTGCGGTAGTTTTCTATCATGCTAATTTGATATTACCTATAGCTGCTGAGAGTGACTGACTATAATACGCGTTGACTATTTGAAATTCCGTTTGCGCCATTATTTTTTTGCCATTGTCGCTGTTGTGAAGTGAACTACTACATATATACATACTAACATATAGTGCTGAAATTGACTTGAAACAGTATTTTCTGGTGCCGATGCGTGCTCAATTCAGAATGTTGGTCTGGATCTCAGAAACGTGCAGTAAAATCCGTATGTAGATATAAATATAGGCTACAACGTAAAATTTTTTTATTTTAGTACTTACGCACTACATAACCTAGCCTCATTTTTCCTCGTACTTTCGTTGGATTACCGTATTTACCGGTGCATAGCCCCATATTGGCAAAACATATAAAAAATGTCCCATGTATAGCCCCACTCCTATGCATAGCCCCATATGTACTGTAGAGTACCTGAAGCAGCTGGCCATAACCCAAGATGCCTATATTAACCTGCTTGGGGGTGTATGTACCCTGTTTTGCCTTCAATTATGCCCTAAAACACGTGCTTTTGACCTAAAAAATATGCCTCTGCGCACCTCTCAAAAACCTAAAAAAAAATGTCCCATGCTAGCCCTCCCCCCCCTTGCATAGCCCCTATGCATAGCCCCATATGGGACCTCTGTCAATTTTTGCATATGGGGTTATGCACCGGTAAATACGGTATTTTCGTACACGTCTGAATAAATCGCTTCATACAACGTAATAATACGTATCTTGGTTTCACCGGCCTAAGTAGTTACTAAATAGTTGGAACAGTGATAGAGATACAGCTAATTTCTAAACAAGAGGCAAATTTTACGGTCCTCTGTACCGTACCGTCGCCAGACCGGATCTGAAAATCATAAAGTTATAAAATTGTTCCAATTGTGTACTATTCTGTATTGCTTTCATATCATGACTGCAAATTGCTGAAAAAGTGGTTCACATGTGCATGACTGCGTCAAGTCAGTCAAAGAAGGCGTTGCCCAACCGCTGACTGGTATCTTTGAATTGGATGTTGGAACTTCATCACGTAATCAGCTGACACTTATCTCTGAAGTCTGAACGCAGAACAAAGTGAGCGCCCCTTTCGCTTTCAAACAAATGAATTGCTGCCGGTCCCCTTATTTGTGCGTCGGCAGCATTTCAGAATTTGGAAAAGTGCATACTATTTATTCTACTCTTTCGATCATCAATGTAGAATATCTGGAAATCGAGTCATGCGTTTGGACTTCAGGACCAAAATTGTCTATTTACCTGTACGTTGGTAGGTAGGTACTTAGGTATGTACTGAAACGGGTACGTGTTTGCACATGCAGACCAAGAAAGTATCCATAATGGCTCCCCTGAATTACCGCCGAATTATTTCCGCCATGTCGCTAATCTCAGCAATCATCCTCAATCTTCTTGCAAGCCGAAGGCTACGGTCTTCTGTAGTTTTTCAACTGGAGATTGTGTACGGCGATTCTATGACTTCGGTTAGGCCAAGGATGTACCCCTACCTGCGAAATTTCCCAATAAACGACGTCTTTCTCCCCTGCGTGCGACGGTGTCTTCGCATGGGGTCCGCCCTTTCTGTGTTCTCTTTGCACGTGAACGTGAAACTTCTGCCGGGCGTTTACTGCACATTTTCGTGATACGGCGCGTCGAGTCGACGGCGTACGGTACTTGGCATATCTAGAAAGTTATAAACAAAAAATAATAACATCGGGCTCCTTTTGATGATTATTCGCGAACAACAACCAGTTTGCTGACGACAATAGTGAGTGCTCCACCCTTGAAAGAAAGTCTTTAGTTTTTTGCGTACGCTTGATTCCTTTATTATTTTGATTTTGTGTCGGTTGGTCGTCAGTTAGGAGATTATCTTTTCGTTGCGGGCAGTTCTCTTCGTCGCCGGCCACCCGTCGCGGCCATCCATCCAACTCGTTAGAGCAGTTTGCCATTGTCGTCAGTGTTTTTGCAACACCCCTCGTGATCGCCGCACTCCGCAGATTTCAGTACGTCAATACGCCACGGGATTCGGGCGTTCTCTTCGGGTGGAGCGGAATTCAGGCACATAAATCGATCCCTTTTACACACTCATGTAATTATTTTGACATGATATGACTATTTTTGCGCAATGAAAAAATGCTGTCACACCAGTATATGGTCGCCCGTCCAAGTAAAACAAACTCACTTTAGAAGACAGAAGAATAGAAGAGTACAAATCGTACGCGAAAACGTAAACAGAAAACTACTTACTACGGCCCTTAGAGCCTCCGAAACAGTTGTATGTACAGTACAGTATACCGGCATGCAATGGTACGTAACTAAAAACAATCACACGCATGCACTCACGCGCAATGAATAAAACAAAGAAAAGGAAAGTACATCGACGGAACACACAAGAAGAGTACAGTACGCCAATATACCGGCAAGATAATGGCTTTTCGCTGTTTGTGCGCGAAAAGACAAAAAAGTGCCAACACATGGAATCGGAGTCCATGGGAGTAGATATCACATGCAAAGAAACCTTGAAAACAGCAGAGTTGGCCTTGAAGTTAGCCCCTCGCAGACTTTCAGTAAAAGGGCATTTTGTCATCACTCAGGTCGATGCACCTCATCTCAGTTTCAAAAGTTGAACGCTTCCATATTGAAGGTCAAGTTTCATTGACGCATCTAAGGTACTTATGCAGCGCACGCCATTCTTGCCGGCAGATATACATTTTTACCAACAAAAACCGCAAAGCGACAGACAGAACATATGCCTAGATTATACAGTACATTGAAAGGGCCGGTGTTCCTAAAGGCTGCAGTTCAGACCCATAAGCAGGGGCGATCCGGCTGCCTGAGTGATCAGTTGTAGTGGTGCCAGCGTATTCCCACAGGTGGCGCGCATTTGTGGTATCGTACGTGTACATATGAAGTACAGCTGTCAGTTTAGAACGGTTGATGTCTGGCTTGTCCAAATCGCCCTATTTGGCCGGGTCGTACGATGTCATGGTCGAACCCGTGCGCTCCTTGGACGGGATTGGCGGCACCCTGGAAATTGGTGGCGGATCGGGAGTAGGCCTGGCGCCGAGAGCCGCGACGCGGATTTGGCCCATCGGCTGGTGCCAAACCGCCGTAGTCGATCTGATTGCGATCTTCCCACGGATAGGCGCCTTCGATAATGCGCTCGCCGTACGAATAGCGACCGGCATTCCATCCACGATCCGAAGAAGTGTAACCGGCTGGATAGCCGCGAGCCCGTGCAAAGGTCCGTCTGAAACAAAGCGCGGGGCAGTCGGCCGTCATTTTTTTGCAGAATGATGCAGTTTCTTGGATGCAATGACCGCTAAGCATCATTCATTATTACTGCAGGGCATAGAGCAGACATAATTTTTTGCATCGCGGCATTGCACTGGTAGCTTCCTTCAGTGACATGCAACTTGTACGTACGTACGTACGTAGCGGTACTGTACCTGTAGCTGTTGGGTCTCATATCGGGGTGAATCCGGCTGGGTGCAATGGCGGGTTCTGGCTCATTTCTGGGCGGCGCCTCGAAAGGAAGTCGGTTGAACTCGTAGAATTGATGCGGCCTCCAGTAGGCTTGGACGTAGGTCAACCTTTGCGGCTCCTCCTCCTCTTCCGCTACTGTATTTTCCGAGTACACATTCTGTTGTCGAGCTTGAGCAGCTATTCTCTCCGCCCACTGCAGCTGACCGCTGGCCGACGTGACGAGGGCCAGCAAAAAGAGCGGGTACATGCTGTCGGGTGGGGCAGCTGGAATGTTTTAACAAGGCGATTATTCAAACGCGCACGCTCGCGCCGTAGTTCTTGGGAGAATAAGCGCAGTCACATCAATTTCAGTTTAATTTGCCCAAAGAACAATATACGCGACGGCGCCGTCGTGTGACACAAAACCAGATATGTGTTTTCCGCATGGAAAACTTCTGGACTTGGAATGCCCGCCGGGCGAAAAGTTTACACACTACCACTCACTCACTACCCTTGCGCAAGAGTAGCAACTACAACGCTTTTAGAAAAACAGTCACCGTCTGAGCAACGTGTCGTGCTTCCCCCATGGAGCAGCATCAATCAAAGTCTGTCCCAACTTCAACCATGTACACACGTGCACGCACACATCATCCTGGTATACGACCGCATCCAACACCTGAAAGATTCCCTGCATTCCAAACATCAATAAATTGAACTCGTAAAAGACGAAACATAGCGTGTTTACTGTTTTATTGCGCCCTACCGAGGCTACCACATACGTACATATGTTTTTAGGCCCCTGATGAGGCTGCCTGGCTGGCTACGTAATGGATTATTGCGTTTGCGTGTGATGCGCTCCTGCGGTGCATTTCCGCCGAAAAGTCGTCGATCCTGCTGATCAGTGCACCAGATAGGCATACGCCGGGCGATGGATGGATGTGCATGTCGGTGTTTGGTCCTGTCCTCCGCTGCTCCACGTCGGTGACTTGTTATCGCGTGCAGCAATCAGCACCGCAGCAGAAGTGCGGATGGCAAAAAGTCACCATATCTCCGCTTTTTGCAGACCTGCCGACGTACGCGTTTTGATAAATAGGCGGCAATCAACAAGAAACATTGCAAAACACAAAGTGCTTCTAATTTTTGCAGCGGCCCCGTGATATATTGAACGTGTTTTGTCGATTGGTTTTATTTGAACAAGGGCGGTTTCAGTATATTTTTGGTATTATTATGCGAACGATGAGTCGCGACCCTCTAGGCTCTGGACTGTCAATTGCATATTTGTGCAGTTCCGAGTCTGTCACCCCTCTTATAGCTGGTTTCCGTTCCGCAGAACGCGTCTTAAATAGGAGTCCGTGGCAGAATGCAGGAAATCATAGGAGTACACGGCAGCTAGCCCAGACATGGGCCCAGACCATGGCCCAGACAGAGCCCAGCCACGTGGAAAGAAAAGAAAGAAACGAAGCGAGGAAGGCAAGGCAAGAGGGAGGGGGAGGGGAGGGTCTGTTCTGTTCCAGTTCAGTGTTTGTTTGACTTTTGAGTAGAGGCGGTTGACAGAATCAAGGTACTTATTGGCAGTATACGTTTTCGATCGGGTACAGTAAGGTTTGTTTATGCTTCGTTATTATATTACCTGTAATTGTTTTCATTTGGGACGGGTTTGGCTTGATTTTTCAGGGATACGATACGGGATACCGTATTTACCGGTAGATAACCCCTCCCCCCCCCCCCAATGCATAACCCCCCCCAATGCATACCCCCATATTGGCAAAACATAAAAAATGCCCAATGCATAACCCCCCCCCCCCCCCCCTATGCATACCCCCATATGTACTGTACAGTACCTGAACCTACCTATGTAAGCTGGTCGTATAGTACCCATAGCCACTCCCACACCAAGCTAAGATGCCTATAAGCCTGCTTGGGGGTGTATTGTACTAGAATAACCCTGTTTTGACCTCAATTATGCCCTAAAACACGTGCTTTTGACCTAAAAAATATGCCTCTGCGCACCTCTCAAAAACATAAAAAATGCCCCATGCATAACCCCCCCCCAATGCATAACCCCCCCTATGCATACCCCCATATGGGACCTCTCAATTTTTGCATACCCCCATGGGGCTATGCACCGGTAAATACGGTACTAACAAAATGTCATTCGGTGGCGACAAGACGCAGTTCACTCGATGCGCCGAGTGTGGCCAGATGGTCAGGTCGGATCGCTATGTGTATCATGCGGTGAAATGTGATCATTCAAAGCATCAACATCAGTGTCACAGTGCGGGCAAAGAGAAATATTGCTAGTAAGTAGACAGAGGAGAGAGAATTTTCATGGCCCGTTCACAACGAACGCTGTCAACGCAGATATCGACGTTCAACGCAGATATCGACGTTCGACGCAGATATCGACGTTCGACGCAGATATCGACGTTCGACGCAGATATCGACGTTCAACGCAGATATCGACGTTCGACGCAGATATCGACGTTCGACGCAGATATCGACGTTCAACGTAGATTATGGAAATCTACGTAAATCTGTATTTTTCTCCAATAATTACGCCGGCATAGATGATGATGTTGTTTTTATATGTACGTACGTATTTCCATCAAGTTTTCGTCGATGTTTGCTACTTTTTTCTGCGATCGCTAATATCTGCGTCGAACGTCGATATCTGCGTCGAACGTCGATATCTGCGTCGAACGTCGATATCTGCGTCGAACGTCGATATCTGCGTTGAACGTCGATATCTGCGTCGAACGTCGATATCTGCGTTGAACGTCGATATCTGCGTTGACAGCGTTCGTTGTGAACGGGCCATCAACCGCCCTTTCTTTCGGTAGTTATGAGCCATTTATTTCTTGAATTTGGCAAGACAGCTAAAAGCAATGTGTTCGGCATTTTTGCTTTTCGTTCCGGGTTGCTTTTATCCTACGGTACCCCATGCCCACTTTTAGTCTGACGAAAGAGGAGAAGGTGGAGCGAGAGCAGAAGAAGCTGATGGAGTTCAAGATGAAGTTGAAAGAGCGAGAGGAAGAGGAAGCGAAGAGGAAGAAGGACGCAGCGAAAACCCCCTTCGATCACGGAATCAGCGACATGAGTACAGGTATACACGTACCGCAACTGCCGCACGTGGCGTAAGCAAAATGGTGGAGTGGAGTGGAGATTTAGTTTGTATGTATCGTAGGCTATAGTCTGGCCAAAAAGAGTTTGCCATGGGACTCAAGTGGTCCTGCGTAGTTTGCATGTACTTCTGTAAATAGGAGTGCACGAAGCATGGACAGAAATCCGCATTAGTGAATCTATGCTTTGAATGTCATGGCAAACTCTTGCTGGCCAGACTATAATAGATGTACTGTGTGCACGTACATTACGCGGAGTGGAGCTGTGTATATGTTTGTAGGTATGTTACGTACAATCTGAGTTTAATGCATGTGAGTGTTTGCAATGTCCGGTGGCGCTAAATAATGCGGAAATACACAGGCTATTGCATATCTACGTAATCGATCTCGCGGTCTTCTCGCTATACGCGACAGTATTATGCAATGTACTTACGTAATTTTACGCTGAAGCGCATTGTCTCTAGAGGGTTTAGGCAGTGGCCCTCCGATGAGAGGCGGCTGGCGTTTGGGGGGAACTCCCGCCAGGTCTTCTACTAACAACGGTGCTACTGCTGCCAATACCATGAAGAATCCGAGCAGCGCTGCGTTCTCGGGTGAGTTTGCTCAACCGTGCGGTCAGGTCCCGAGCAGCGAACAGTCTGCCACCCCTTCGCCTCAGTTCTCTCGGCCTTCTGCTCTTCCTGTGCCGGTTCAGAGCGACGGAAAACAGAGCGGTAACAACTACTTGGCACAACCTCCCAGTCTGCAGGACTACATGAAACAACCAATGTGTGGCCGAGCGTGCATGGGTACACTAGAGGCGTACAGTATACTATGCAGCTGTGCTCAATGTGTTAGTTTTACAGGGTGTCTCACGTAGACCTCCCTAATGATCAAAGCCTTATTACTTCCGCACTACAGTAGATATCAAGCTGAAATTTTGTCCCCAGAAACCCAAGAATATACCATACTTTGTGGCAAAATTTGAGCCAGATAGTTCAAGTAGGGATGAAATTACGAGCTCGCAAATTTGCAACCCCGTGTTTCAACATTTTGAAATCAGTGGTGCCACTATTGACCTCGACAGCCCCTTGAAGGCTGTTATGCCTGTAAGTCGCCTGTATTTTTGAATCCGTTGTGTTCTGGACTGTGATGACGTTCAGCCAGTGTTGTTCCGCAATGTTTGCCATGTTGGTTGAGCTGCTTGACCATGGTGAGCGAAGATTTTAATCTCAAAACCATGCTCAGAGCGGAAAATGATAAAGAGGGTCCAACATTGGTAAGCCTGTAATTTCGCTGTGGGCCTATGTGGCTCAAATTTTGTCTCAAAGTATGGTATATTCTTGGGTTTCTGGGGACAAAATTTCAGCTTGATACTTACTGTAGTACGGAAGTTATAAGGCTGGATCGTTAGGGAGGTTTACGTGAGACACCCTGTAGTTTGCTGCAATGACTGTAGTACGGAAGTTATAAGGCTGGATCGTTAGGGAGGTTTACGTGAGACACCCTGTAGTTTGCTGCAATGTTTGTGCTAATATTATGTGTGCCTGTTTGTTTGTAGAGTGGGTGAGCGGTGGTGAGTGGACGAAGGTGAAATTTCCGCTGGGACAGAGCGATGGCACTCGTACTAACTGAGCAGGAGATGTGGAGGAAGAAAGGGTAAACTCGGAAGCTCACGGCTTCTGGCGCTATCACACTCGTCAGCAGAGTGGTGCGCATAAAGGTTCGTTCACATTGGAGACGCCAACGTGGCCATGACTGTTTGTTGGACCAACCATGCGCTGCGTGCACTAAGCCAGGGACACGTGTCTCCGTGTAACAAGCCTTTATTGCCATTTTTCACAGTACAGACTATGTAATGTAGTATGGGTGTGTAAAGTACGTGTGTGCGCGCATACGTACTGTACCTTAGTAGCATGATCGAAGATTGTCGTGTGGATTGGGTACTGGACAGATGACCAATAAATGGATGCATTGCAGATAGTGGGAACTACATACAAATCACCAGCTCCAGTTGCATTCGATGGTTTACTCACTCAATGTTATCTGTTTCAAGTCAGGTTGATGTGGAGTTGCTACTGTGAGTATTATGTTCCTGCAATGGTTTTTACATATCTATAGTTGAGGTGGGGAAGCTTTCATGTAGGACGTGTTTCTCGTATATCGGATGTGCTTCTTTTTGTTTGTTTTTTTGCGTACGTACTGTAGCGTATTGAAGTATGGAAGTCAGTTCTTTTGGATTCTACTGGTTTTGGTAATGCGGTTCAGCTTTTGTGCGTTTTGTACTGTGCAATTTCTATCTGGTCCTGTCAAGCTGGTGTCAGTGAAGTGTCGTGTCATTAAGGTCGTTTATGGAAAAGTGACGTTTTTTAACTGGTTTCAGAAAGGCGTGATGTAAAGGATTGGCGAATACCATCGTGATATGTTTGATTGACAGATGCCGCCATAGGTGGCACTGTGGCACGTAATATTTGGCCCAAATGGCTGCGCCGTATATTGGAGTTTCTTTATGCAAATTCTTTGCGCATTTTGCGACGCTTAAATCCCGCCTAAGTTTTAAGAAGTGCTCTTCATTTCCAGGTTGTGCTTGCACGTGTGCTTGCTTGTACCTGCATTGAACCCTGAAGACATGTAAGCGGATGCTCCCGGTTTGCAAGAACATTTTGGGTATTGGCAAGATGTTGTAATTCAAGGATCTGATTGATCAGAAGGTGCCATTTCGCTCTTTTCCGAGATTCAGTAATTTTATAACATTACACACGTTGGAAGATGGGTCGGCTGATGGAGTGGGCTTTCTATCCCACTCTCCTGTACAATCTGGCTAGAAATCGACTGAGCGCATCCGGCTGGCCTTGGTTTACACGAGTCGACGATACGGTTATTCTTGGAGCTTTACCCTTCAAATCCATGGTGGATGAGGTCAGAACGCATGTGCACATATGTGATGCAGTGATTGCACGTTCATACGTACGTACTGCACGTAAACATGTATGGACATACTAGGTTGCACTTATTAGTATGCCGCCTCCCATAATAAGGCCTTATGAATGCGTGAGAAGGGTGTTTCATCAGGGTGCACAATGGATTCTTGCGCTATCCCTATAATGGCTCATTCACAATGGAAGGAAATGCGCTCGGCATACGCACGTGTCCATTTGTCCATGCCGTGCCTGTGTCGAGCCGTGCACACGCCGAGTGCGTCTCCGATGTGAATGGGCCATTAGTGGGCTACACACGTGGTGAGTAAACTCACGGGGAATTCCCCGTAAGTATGCGATGAAGTATAGGGAGTCCGGTGAATTCACCGTGAGTTTGAAACTCACCGTCGTGTGAACACATGAGCAAAATTTTGCGCTTGGGAGCAAGTGAGAATGTTCTACACAAAAAATGAAACTCGAAGTTCAAAATTCACCGTGAATTCACCGTGAGTTTACTCACCACGTGTGTAGCGCGCTATTGATTCATCTCGCACAGGTCGAGGGTTGTGTGTGGTGTGTTGCAGTTGGTGCAGGAGGAGCGAGTGGGCGGTGTGTTGTGTTTGAACGAGGCTCACGAGATGTCTCACGCGTGGGTGGCGCAGAAGGCGGACTGGGAGTCCCGTTCGGTGGAGTTCTACTGGCTGCCGGTGCCGGACTTTGTGCACGCTCCTCCCCACTGCGATCTGGCTCACGCCGTCCAGTTCATTCGCCGCTTCCAGCACACTGGACGCTCCGTCTACGTGCACTGCAAGGCCGGAAGGACGCGCAGCGCCACCGCTGTCGCCGCATATCTCATGCAGGTACAGTACCTATAGTCTGGCCAATAACAGTTGGCACTTGGACTCAAGGCGCGTTGCGTAAAATAGATTTACAAATGCGGATTTCTGTCCACGCTTCGTGTACTCCTATTTAGCAGAAGTACATGCAAACTACGCAACTCGCCTTGAGTCCAATGGGGGAGTTTGCAAATAACTTTTGCGTACATGTGGTAGCGCTTTTTGTAAAAAAATAAATACTGCCTCCCCTCGATTTCGTCCCTTCCTACGAGTTTCCAGAAAGTGAGGACAGGCGGGGAGGCAGTATTTATTACTTATCTTCATAGCTAAAAAATTTGCATAAAAAACAAAGGAAACAAAACAACAAAATACGCCACGCCATGTACGCGAAAGTTATTTGCAAACTGCCCCATTGTGCCAACTGCTATTGGCCAGACTATAAGTACATACCTATTTTAGGTTGGCATAGAGCCGTTTACCGTGTCAGCTTGAGGGCCCGAGGAAAGAGTGGCCCTTAATTGTCCTTAATTTGCAATGTACATAAGTGCAATTGCCCTTATCCTTTCTTTGCTTCTTCTCCATCGAACCTGACTTTGTATAGTCTGGCCAGAGAGAGTTGGCTATGGACTCAAGTGGTACTGCGTAGTTTGCATGTACTTCTGCTAAGTAGGAGTACACGAAGCACAGACAAAAATCTGCAATTGTGAATCTATTTTACGCAACGCGCCTTGAATGTCATCATAGCCAACTCTTACTGGCCAGACTCTTACACTGTTCTTGTATTGAAGTGGATCTCTGCCTACGGATGTACTTTACTGTACTAAGTGCATAACCTGCGGGGTGTGATATAAACCACACATTGTATTGTGTGTGGATGAATCTGTTGTAGAAACACGGGTGGCTGCCAAACGTTGCTGTGAATTATGTGATGCAGAAACGGCCTCACATCATACTCAGGCATGCTCACTGGACGTGCTTATTCGACTACAGTAAGGAACTAGGACAAGAGCAGGCGAAATGATACCAGAGGATAGAGACAATAGGCAACGATTGCGCTGCGTCTTCCATGTGATGTCATGTTTAGATGTTGGTCTGTTTTACGCTTCTCCTGTACAGCATTATTATTGTACTCGTGCGCGCGCTTCTACGCATCTCCAATGCATCATATATTGTATCAAGATGAAAGTTTCAGCTGCTAATAGTTAGTTATGCCCTTCTAGAGTATGCAGGGTTTTTATGATGCGATCGTAGATGAGCTTTCTGGAGTTGAGCGCCCATAGGAAATCGATGTGACTGTAGTCGGGTATGCGGTAGTGATGGGCGTGCTTCATCTTTCTCATCAGCTCTTCCACATCTCTGCCATCTGCTAGCGCATCCTTATCGCTCCAGAACAAGGTGGTGAACGTTTGTATTCGCTCCACTTGATACACTGGAGGTTTCAACTGAACAGAAATAGCTGGAGATGTTACGGGCAAAGAAATCCGTACGTGGATGGATGGATGGATATGGATGCACTACCTGATGATAATGGCGAAGATTTCCCAGAAAGCCGTAGTCGAATTTTTGCATTTTCTTCGAATTGACCAAAATTGAAAACTCAGCTGTGGAGTGCAACTTTGTCCTTAATCCCACGTTTTCCCCCATAGTGAAAAAAACGTAAATTTCTCTGTCCGAAAGTTTGAGCCTTCATAACTTCCTTGGTAGAGGGACTAGGGAGCTGAAATTTTCCCTGCATAAACGTTGAAGCCTTAGCTACAAAATACAAAAAAGCGTACTGAAATAGAATGCTCCGTTGAGGAATGGGAGGCACAAACACCCGGTGAGTTTATTCTGATACACCCTGTACATAGGACAAAATTTATGTCTTGCCAATGGGGGTTATACACTGGGGGGGGGGGGATATACTCAGGGGGATATACACCCAAAAATACGGTAGGCCTATAAGACACGCCTTCTGTTTCGAGCAATATCTCTAACTAGCTGCTATAAAAGCTGCCTATACGTTACGGCAAAATGCACCAGTTGACTCTGATTCAACCAACAAATCGAGTAGAAATCAAAGGACTATCTGGAACCATATCATCTTTCGCCAAGCGCAGCCAACGCACGTGAAGGAACCTTGACCGACACCCTACAGTCCCTCAGCTGAACTACATAAAGTTGAGGTAACTTCTGAAAACAATGTGAACACTGGTTCATTATTCTTTTCATTATGGAGAGCATGCTCGAGTGGAACACGGCAGCGATCATGCATGTGCAGAGAAACCATGTGCAGGAGGAACTCGGACAGGAGCAGGCGAAATGATACCAGAGGAGAGACAATAGGCAACGATTGCGCTGCGTCTTCCATGTGATGATGTTTCGATGTTGGTCTGTTTTACGCTTCTCCTGTACAGCATTATTATTGTACTCGTGCGCGCTACGACGCATCTCCAATGCATCATATATTGTATCAAGATGAAAGTTTCAGCTGCTAATAGTTAGTTATGCCCTTCTAGAGTATGCAGGGTTTTTATGATGCGATCATAGATGAGCTTTCTGGAGTTGAGCGCCCATAGGAAATCCACGTGACTGTAGTCGGGTATGCGGTAGTGATGGGCGTGCTTCATCTTTCTCATCAGCTCTTCCACATCTCTGCCATCTGCTAGCGCATCCTTATCGCTCCAGAACAAGGTGGTGAACGTTTGTATTCGCTCCACGTGATACACTGGAGGTTTCAACTAAACAGAAATAGCTGGAGATGTTGCGGGTAGGATCCGTATGTGGATGGATGGATGGATATGGATGCACTACCTGATGATAATGGCGAAGATTTCCCAGAAAGCCGTAGTCGAATTTTTGCATTTTCTTCGAATTGACCATTTGTCCAAAATGAGCAACGTTCCTTATGGATGTGCCAGCTGGATTGTGAGCGATGTACACTGGTATTCTGGTCTAAAATTGTACATATCATGATCATGTGAGCAGTGTTGTGAGTTTGTTCCTACATATACTGTACGTGGTGTGATGTATGTAGATCAAGCTAGGTTTACGTAGGCACTAGGCATTCAGTTCAGTACCACCAACCTGATTAAGAAGCTTGGTGTCTTCAGCTCCAACGAGGAAGAATAAGATGTTTTCACAGAAATCTTTGTCAATAGTTGGATTGTCGCATACGGGCTTGATGAATTTCAAGACCCAGGACATGCTACCAGTTCCGTAGTAATGGAGAAGATCTGCCAGTGCCTGCAAATGTCACGAAGACAAGACAACGGTCAGCGGTAGCGGACAGCTGTATTTGATTTTTTTTCTTGCGCTTACTAAAATTTCGGCGGTAAAAGGTGCTAGCAGTCTGACGGGACTCGTGATGTGACCAACAGTTGAAACTGGTGCCAGAGCAAAGTATGCCTTCACCTATAAAAAGTCATCGGTATAACGCTTCCTACAGAAGGAAAGGAAGACATGTACATGTCATGTACATGTACTCCAGGGTTCGGACAAGAAGGACCCAACAAATTTAAAGGACCCCAAATAAAAATAAAGGACCAAAATAAGGCAGTCCATTACCATACATGAGCAGTTTATTGCAGGCATTCAGCAAGCGCCTATGGTGCTTATCACGCGACGCAAGCAGAAAAATGTGAAACAAGATGTTTTTTATCTGCGAGCGAAGCGAGCAGAAGTTTTTCGCAAATTTGACTTTATATTTTAGCCAAAACCATAAAATTTGAGTTTCACATCATTTCGAGCATCAAATAAAATTCAAGTACAATCTGAGTATCTCGAGTATTTCGAGCATGTGGGAGCACACTGAATCGCTGATGATGATTAGCTAGGCTTATAGGAATACTAGCTCATATAACCGCGGCTGCATCTAAGTATCTATAGTCTGGCCAGTAGGAGTTGGCAGTTGGACTTGCACGCCGTCCCGCTACTGTCTTTTCAGCTGCGCACAGCACACCGACGACCGGAGCACCGATATGCCATGTACTCATGAAATTTATATACTAAACTATATAGGAGTTCGTGAAAAGGTTGGCGATCGCAAAACGAGAAGCGCAAAACTCAAAGTGGAACTGCCAACTCCTACTGGCCAGACTATAGCAAATGATCAGCTTACATACAATGCAGGCAGATTCAGGTACCCTACAGTACATCGGGTTATACCCAGGGATACTACTGGAGGCGGGATTAGCCGAACATAATGTATCAATGGGAGAATTGTGGTCTGCGAGCGGAGCGAGCAGAAAATTTTTGCAATTTGAGCCAAAAAAATGTGCTAAAACTCCACCCCCAAAAAATTTATAAAGGACCGACATGGAAATAAAGGACTTTTAAAGGACTTAAAGTACCTAAGGTGAAAAAAAGGACCTCTAAAGGACTTAAAGGCGGGGGGTAACGTTAGGGTTCCAGCAAGAATTTTCAAAAATGCACACCACCATTGAATAGAGAATTTTTTTCTGCCCATATGCGTCATATGTCAAAAAGTTGTAGCTATGACCGTTTTTGAGTAACATAGGGTTTTCGATGTCACTTTCCCATAGCTGTGGACTATTGAAATCCCATAGTTGCGTTATTGCTGTCTGTCGTGGTGATTGCGCAGTTTATGAACAGGGGTTATGGACAGTTCCAGATGACCATGGACACTTTTTTCTGCCACCTTTCATTCGACTTCAGCATAGGAATGATCATAGTCCTTTCATCATGGTCCATAAGAGCGTGAATATAAACTGCGCAATCACGATGATTGGTAGTAAAACGCAACTATGGGATTTCAATAGTCCACAGCTATGGGAAAGTGACGTCGAAAACCCTATGTTACTCAAAAACGGTCATAGCTACAACTTTTGAACATATGACGCATATCCCTTCTTGTGAAGATAGACCCAAATTTGGGTCCACCCAAATTTGTCAAAACTTTTCAGGACGTTCGACGTCATCATGTTTTGAAAATCGTCATCTTGATTTTTGAAAAAAAAAACGTCATTTTTTTGCAAATTTAACGGTTTCATTTTGCCTTGATGACGATAAACAGAGATGACGATTTTAGGTTCGGCTTCAAAATCGTCATCTCAAAATCATGTCGTCGTCTCAAAATCAGAAACTCGTCACCAAAACTCGTCACCAAGCTTCGATATCATTTGAAATTTGAATCCTACAGTACACCACATGCCAAGGACTTCTAGACGCTAGACCGACGCAAACATACTAGGCGTACAGGGACAAAATTTTTAGCTTTATCAGCACGAAAACAATAGAAAAGAAGAGAAAGCAGGAGGTTTGGAGGTTGAATTAAAGTCAAACGACTGAACTTGTGGACGAAAATCGCAGTAAAGGAAGAAGAGAACAGGTAGGCCAAATAATTTGATTAAAAATTATCTAGGACATCATGCTGGATGGATATGATATTCACTGCTGTGTTCCTGTGTTCTCTATTGCAGTAGTTGTACACATACAGTAGTCAGCGAAAGAAGCTGAAGGAAACTGGCCTACTGCAGCTGTCCATGTTCTTCTTTCCAAAGGATGAAGCTCTGAAAAAGCCGAATGGATCAAAGGAATTAAGATCAAGGCATGGGTGCCAAAGCAAAGTAAGCAGGATCTGCGAGAATGAGAAGCACTTCAGTTCAGATCCTTTTTTGTTTGGTTCTTTAGGGAATATTCCCTACTTGCGCTAAGATGTGTGTGGGTAGTCGCAAGGTGGAATAGTATTTCCTACTTGCGCTAAAACTGTGTGTGGGTAGTCGCAGGGTGGAATATTCCCTACGTACTTGCAAAAGAATTGTGTCTGGGTAGTCGCGGGGTGGTATACCATACCTATTTACCTGTGCATAGCCCCATGCAAAAATTGAGAGGTCCTATATGGGGCTATGCATAGGGGGGCTATGCATAAGGGGGGGGGGGGAGCTATGCATATGACATTTTTTGTTTTTCAGAGGTGCGCAGAGGCATATATGAAACAGCAGGAGCGCTTGAAATGAATGAAGACAAAATTGAGCAGCAGCTACTACAGTACGGGTCAGCTGCGTTTATCACACACTAAAAATATCTCAGGATCTAGCCAACGTAGCGCAAAGCGGTTAAAAATCTCTCGATAAGTTTCAGCGGGATTGAAAATAAAAAAACCGCATGCGTCTACGTGCCCTCTGTGTCGAGAAATCGCCGATTTCCTTAAGTACTGAAAATATACTAAAAAGGTACACTTTTTTGGATTATTCCACATAAATGAACAATGCCGCAAAAACTTTTTCATTAAAAGTAGCCTATCCTATGTAAAATTTGGTGTAGATTTCAAAAACAGTATCGGTGTTTCAAAAAAATTTAACCCATAGTATATAATTTTGCAAAATTTGTATAATTTTGACAATGTTTGGGTAGGGGTTAAATTTTTTGGATCAACGATACTATTATTGAAATCTACGCCAAATTTTACATAGGATAGGCTAGTTTTAATGAAAAAATTTTTGCGGCTTGTTCATTTATGTTGAATACCGTATTTTTGGGTGTATAGCCCCATGGGGCTATACAAAAATCGAGAGGTCTGATGGGGGGTTATACACTGGGGGGGATATACACTGGGGGGGGGGGGGGATATACATGGGACAAAATTTATGTTTTCGAGAGGTGAGTAGAGGCATGTTTTTGAGGTCAAAAGTACGTGTTTTAGGGCATAATCGCGGTCAAAACAGGGTTATTCTAGTATAAGACATGCTCAGCTAAGCTTATAGGCATGGTAGGTAGCATGGTGTAGGAGTAGCCATAGCTAGCTTATGACCAGCTTACATAGGTAGGTTAGGTACCTTCCAGTACATGGGGGTTATACACCAGGGGGGGGATATACATAGGACAAAATTTATGTTTTGCCAATGGGGGGGTTATACACTGGGGGATATACTCAGGGGGGGATATACACCCAAAAATACGGTAATCGAAAAAAGTGTACATTTTTAGTACTTAAGGAAATTGGCGATTTCTCGACACAGAGGGCTCGTAGACGCATGCGGTTTTTTTTATTTTCAATCCCGCTGAAACTTATCGAGAGATTTTTAACCGCTTTGCGCTACGTTGGCTAGATCCTGAGATATTTTTAGTGTGTGATAAACCCAGCTGACCCGTACTGTAGGAGAAACCCCAGTTTACATAGCGAGAAAGCCTGGTTGTGGTTACATGATGTTGATTACTAGTAGTAATACCAAGGATCCATGAACAAGAATAGAATCTTGCATGGCCTGCGCAGATCGATCCCTGACCGGAAACGTCGTCCTCGAAATAACCGATAATTTACATGCTGGATCGTACATATAAATGTACGATCGTGTATGATAATGTACGATCGTGTATATGAATGTACGATCGTATATATAAATGTACGATCGTATATAAAAATGTACGATCGTACATAGAAATGTACGATCGTGCATAGAAATGTACGATCGTACATTTTTATATACGATCGTACATTTATATATACGATCGTACATTGATATGCACGATCGTACATTATTATACACGATCGTACATAAAAATGTACGATCGTATAGTTGATTATCTGCGCTCGAAAAGCGCGCGCAATCTCCAAGCACACCAGCTCGCTCTCTCTTCACAGAAACGAAAATATGGCCGAATTTTGCCTATTTTGTCATGTGCATACCTTGGCCGTTAGTAGCTGACGCCATGCTGATGGTTGGAAAGCTGAGAAGAAGCACCAAATCTTGTTGACATAGATAGCGAATGCTTATTGATGCCAGTAGACGACAAGTGAACACGAAAATACTTTGGAAACTTCCCTTACTCTGCGGTCTGCTTGGAGATTGCGCGCGCTTTTCGAGCTCAGATAATCACCTATTTTTATGTACGATCGTATATATAAATGTACGATCGTGTATAATAATGTACGATCGTGTATATAAATGTACGATCGTGTATAACAATGTACGATCGTACATTTTTATGTACGATCGTACATTTCTATATACGATCGTACATTTATATATACGATCATACATTTCTATTCAATCAATATCTTTATTCAACAAACGGTGAAATAAAGAGAACACACCAGCCCATAACAGCGGAATGTACTGCAGACCACACAACATTGTACGGATATGTGAAATACATACAGTACTGCATATTGAGTAGTGCAACAGAACAAGCTGTACGGACTTTAGGTGGAGATAGCTAATTTGTCAAACGAACAGCATTGAAGATGTTTACAGTATACGACAATACACTTACAGTGAAGCAAAAGCTAAAAGCTGTAAACCCGAAGGAGGCGCTCAATTTCTGAGTGTTTTTCGAGGGAAGCAGCGAAAGAGGCTGGCGAGTTGGAGTGAACCGTACGCACGTCAAGCAGATTCCAACAATTTACAATACGGTTACTATAGAAAAACTTTCTGACATCAAGGTTTGAATGTTTTGCTGATAGTTTGCTGAGGGATCCGGCCCTAGTTTTGTTTGCATTTACGACAATAAAATTTTCACTATTTACAGCAGTGGCGCCATTCACCAGTTTGTAACATTTCTATTTGCGGTCATACATTTCTATTCACGATCGTACATTTATATATACGATCCATCATGTATATGATCGATTATTTATTCCTTCGGTTATTTCGAGGACGACGTTTCT